>JAWDGP010002698.1:0-60000 GCA_033675545.1 Elysia crispata | reverse complement strand
CTGTCTGTAGGGGGAAAAATAGAACAAAATAGAAAACAACGTCATGACCTAGCTTGTAACTTGACAGACAACCCAGAGAGGATCGAGGGGGACTTAACTCTGGCTTAAAACAGCTTTATTTTGACACATCTCGCCAGCTACCCTTCTTTTAGCATTGCAACAGTTCTCCCCTGATGGATATAATGGTCAAAAGGACGCTAGAGCTACTGCAGACTTAGGTCACCACGTTGTTGATATTGAACATTTAAGACAACGGGGATCATGAGAAAATAAATAGAACTTAAAACGGTCGGTGCTGACGCTAAAATTAGCGCTTATGAGTGGCCTGTGTCACTGCTGTCAGCCGGCTATGGCTGGAATATGACAAATATCCTCTCGTAATCAGAGATTGGCCTAGAAGTTGGGCAGTGTTTCATGGCGGCGACGACTTGAGTCACTTCCGCTTACAGCTAAACCGCTTCCGGCGTGAACCGTGGTAGTTTCCAAGAAAACTGTCTGTCTTTTTGATAGTCGAAAGGAAGCGAAAGGGAAGGGATGGACGCGGCGAGTTAGAGCAAAAAAAAAAAAAAAAAAGATGAACCGAAAGAGATAGAAGGAAGAAGTAGAGAATTTTACGGAATTTTAGGAGGTATAGGAAAGAAAAAGGCATTATGTAAAGAAGAGAGCAAACTTACATTGACAAACAAAGAAAGAATCAAAATGAATAAAAATGATAGAGGGTGAGAAACTAAGAAGGTAAGGACAGAAACAAACATTCAAAAAAAAAATAGAGAGAGGGAGAGAGATGAATTAAATCCTTCCTTCCTTCCTCCAGAGAAAAAAAGGACACAACAAAGAATGATGGAGGGTAATAAGACCAATATATATAGAAAGGAGATCGAGGTTTTTCCTTCCGTCCTTTCTCACTCTCCGATCCACTCCCACCCCCCCCCTCTCTCTCTCTCTCTCTCTCTCTCTCTCTGTCTCTCTGTCTCTCTGTCTCTTTTTTCTCTATTTCTGTTGCTGTCAGTATCTCTCTCCTCTCTCCAATCTCCTATAATAATCCGTTCGGTTTTTCTTCCCCACAGAGGGCGAGATAGAGGCAGCCTGGCTCCAGACGGCCGGCTATGGGTTCCTGGTCAACAAATTCCAAGGTGAGTCTTACAGCAGGTATCATGAACTCCATGAAATCTGGTACATTTTAATTAATTCTTTCATACAATCAAGTGCCCCCCGAATCCCAAATTTTAAGAAGCGAGGTAATTTTTTTTAAATGACAGCTTCGTGCTACCTGTTTGGGACGAAGTTTTCAGCAAATCAAGGCTCGGGCCGTATCTTTGTATAGAATAAATCCTTGTTAAGGGTGCATGGTGAATGATTTGACTTACTTGTCTTCTCCGAGAGTTCATTTTCTGCCTTATAACTGTAAAATCGTAATCGTCTTTCCACCCTAATCTTCCTTGATCATAAGGCTATGGACTGATCTGTTGGTATGCATAAAAAGTGGGTGTATTTGCTTACCTATCTATCTAATTACTTACCTGCCTGCCTGCTTTCTTACCCATCAACCTACTTAACTATCAACCCATTTGCCTACCTATCTACCTACTTCCCTCCCCGTCTATCTTCCTACGTACTTATCTCATCCATAAGGCCTTGTACCAACCGACAAGACTACACGGACCTCAGGCCTGCTATTTCGATTTATCTACTTTCTATTTACTTTCTATCAATCAATCAATGTATCTATTAGTCAATCTACCTATCTATCTATCAATCAACTTTCAATCAGTCAATCTATCTATCTATCTATCTATCTATCTATCTATCTATCTATCTTTCAATCCAACCATCCATCCACCCATCCATCTATTTAACTACAGCGCCCTCACCAAATTCAAGAAAGGTGATCTTTCCTGATCTCTTCAAAAAAAAAAAAGAAAAAAAAAAAAAAAAAAAAAAAAAAGAAAAAAAATAGAAAACAACAAAACAACAAAAAAAGTAAAACAAAACAAAAATAAGACAACAAACAAACCAAAAACATTTCCTATTTCAAACGTCAACTACAACCATCTGATGAGAGCCGCACAGGTTTAATACTATAAAATAATGGCCAAGAATGTCTATGTTATCAATTTTATGTGTGTATCTCTATCACTCAATCAATCTATGAACCCATATCGATGTCTGTGTGTGTGTGTGTATCTCTATCACTCAATCAATCTATGAACCCATATCGATGTCTGTGTGTGTATGTGTGTGTATGCGTCCAGACGGCCGCGACCTGTCGGACGACGAGCTGGAGACCATCACCCACTCCCTGACCAGAGCCCAGGCCGAGGCGGTCCAGAGACGGGTGAACATCCTCAGCACCACACTGCGCAGGCGCAACAAGGTCAACAAGACGCACGTCCGGGATATCTTCCCCGGGCAGACAGGCGAGCAAGCCCAGGTGCGCTCTGCTCCTCTACGAAAGATGTTGTGTCATTGTTTGAGGGAGAGGGGGGGGGGGGGGGGGGTGGGAGTAGCCGGAGCGAGGAGGGAAAAAAAGGGGGGGGAGGGGGTAGAATAGCGAGTATGTGGACATGAATTCGTACGTAGATCCAGAGCCTCCCCCTCCCCCATCCCTCTCTTTCTCTCCCTCTCTGTCTCTGTCTCTCTTTGACTCACTCTCTCTCCCTCTGTACTATCTGTCTGTATCTCTGTGTCCAGGTCTCTCTTTCTCTCTCTCTCTCTCTCTCTCTCTCTCTCTCTCTCTCTCTCTCTCTCTCTCTCTCATTTCGCCTGAGTTTAATTTTTGAAAAGTGTTCGTTCAAAGCGATAAAATGAACTCGCGAAATCTTACGTTTTGTGGTAAATCGGGAACATCTCGGCGATGATTGTCTCGTGATTGTGAGTCTTTACAAAGCTCAGCCCCCGATTCAGATCAGTTTTCTAGTCAGCAATTTCATCAGAAAAGATAATTATAGTAATTGAAAAAACCCGACAACGTTCCAGAGCGAGGTCAAGCGAACCATGTACGAGTAACCGAGGCGTTACAGTTGTCAGGTATGACTGGTTCCACAAGTTCCACAGACAGCATTTGTGAAGCTAGGTAGCGGGAATACCCATTGTTATGTTAGAAAGCAACAGCTAAGAGCCAGAGGCGTACCGCAAATGACACGTACAAGGTCAAGTCTATTTTTAGTGTTATAAGTATTAATAAACTAATTACGTCTGAGAGCGCTGCGGTGCGCTTCCCTTCCATGCACATCTGGGATGTTTCATTAAGCTCATTTTCATGAGAAAAAAAAAACAAAAACAAAACGAAACAAAACAAAAACAAAAACAAAAAAAAAAAAAACGTTGGAGAAAGGATCAAATCCCGAAAAGATTCGGTAGAAACGATCAAACCCCAGAGCTCAAAGTATAGGAAACACAGCATTTCCATGTTCTCATCCCATATCGTTGGACCTTTAGGTTGTGTTCGACGAGGGCTAGATAATCATTGATTTATTCTTTAAATAATCTGATCATTTTTGCAATAGAGCCGACCGTGTTTCACATCCACGTGGCTGAGAAGAACTTCGTACCCGACGATGTCTGTCAAATTATTACCGCTTCATTGAAAAGTAGATTTTGAAGCCAACAATATGGACAGCAGTTCCACAAAAGTAAGATTGTGGCTATGTTTGTGTGGCCAGGCAGCTGGCATAGAAGCCATGGTTGTCTGACCAGGCACCTGACAATGCGGCCATGGTTGTCTAGTCAGTCACCTTGCTCTGTGGCCATGGTTGTCTGACGGGGTTCCTGGCAATGTGGCCATGATTGTTTGATCAGTCACCTTGCTCTGTGGCCATGGTTGTCTAACGGGGTTCCTGACAATGTGGCCATGGTTGTCTGACGGGGTTCCTGGCAATGTGGCCATGGTTGTCTGACGGGGTTCCTGGCAATGTAGCCATGGTTGTCTGACGAAGTTCCTGGCAATGGGGCCGTAGTTGTCTGACCAGGCACCAGGCAGGACTGGTAACCAGACTGACTATAGCGTCCGATGGTTGTGGCGGCAGAGCTGTTGGCTGGAAGTCCCGCGATACGAGTTCCCATCACTGGTTCAAAACACCATGACATCATTGAATGAGGTTTGAGTCTCAGCGGTTCAGCGTTGTCTTGTAGAGATGGTTTTTTTTTATCTTCTAGAAACACCTAAAGTCACCATTAGATTTTAGTTGAAGAGGTGTATCAATCTAAAAAACAGACACGATAAGTTTTAGCCCAATTACTATTAGCTCTTTTTCTCTAGAAGATAAATAGTGATGCCCATTCTTTATTGCAAAACAACACAAACAGTTTAAGCCTGCATTTTTTTTTTCAATTCGAGGTTCCTTTTTTTTTTTTCGCGGAGTTTCTGTAAAGATCCTGATGTCCTTAGGAGACGATCCTTGTTTATCTTATGTCTCGATCAGCGGCTTCAACTCTTCGATACATTGACTTGTCGCGAGCCAAACTTACACACGAGCGTCTCAAATGAAGACAAAACCTCGAACTGCGGCTTTAGCACGGTTTGAAATAAAAATTGTCACATTTCAACCAGGGCCTTTTTTTTTTTTTCTTTTTTGAAAAGCCAGCTGCGGTTTTGTTTAGCCCATGCAGACATAATTATTGTTGTGATCTTCACATATCTCTGCTTCGTCGTCGATACCACTAGATCTTGACATTCTTTCTTGAACCCCTCGATTTTCATTTCCTGGTACATCCGGAACTTCCCAAGTATTGATCGTCCCCTAAGTCTGCTGGCTATTTTTAGACGAGTCTGCCTCGTATTCACCCTGTATTTTGTCCTTCGTCAAGAGGAATTCCCGATTATGGTCTGGCCTTTTAGACGTGCTATCCCTCCAAGCATGACAAAATAATTTGCCTGTACAACTTCACGCCCTGTTGGTCAAAAATCATCTCGATGAAAATTGATGTTGGATGGAATACGTTGACTTGACTTTTGCAGCATTGTTGACTAATCTTTTACTCCCAACCGTATGTATGGAAATTCCCATTGATAACCTCATTAACCTCATCTGTACTTGTTATGTTATAGCAACCCATCTCGGCCTGTCAGGGAGTTTAGTAATCTAGTTCTAGTCTCCCCATTCGTGTAAGTCTGATGTTAGACTCGGCTGATCCTGAGGAACTGATTCAAGCGTCGGAGACAGTCTGGGATTTAAGGACAGCCTAGGGCATCGCTCACTCAGTTAGGATGTACAATCCTGGATAGTAACAAGTGGATATTTAAGCCTTTATTTTACAAAACCACAGTCGCCTTAGCTTCTGCGTGAGCTTTTGTTGTGCTTTGATTCGCGAGCCTTCATCATCAAAGGAATTGTGCGCTTATACCCGTATTTGTGTTATAAACTTCACAGAACTGACGAATTTTTGAGCCTTTCATATTTGACCAGAAGTAAGCTATGGTTTTTCTTGATGGTCTCGAATTGTTATACCTCTTTCTGCAGCCGGTATCGCCGAGTTGCCTGGATATGCCGGACCCCAGCCCACTCTCCGTGTCGCCCACATCGCCCGCCAAGTTTCCATCGCGACAGGATCAGATAACTCAGGCTTTCCTGCGCAAGGGAGGTTACTCTATGACCGGAGACAGCAATGAATTCACAGAAGGAGTTGATGGCGGTAAGTTCAGTAGGTTTGGGTTTTTTCTCTCTCTCTCTCTGCGTTGTTTTATTCGCTTGTTTTGCAGCCTTTGTATGATTGATATAGCCTGTTCTCCACATGGAGATTACAGCTCTCGTCGGTCAAGGCGGAATGAAAAAAAGATGTGGCCCCAAACTCATCTACTGACGGTGTTGAGCTGAAAAAGCTAGGAAGGTTTCTCCGGATCTTCGAACCAATGTCTTGATCTCGCAGCAACGGGTGCGCCCGTCACAACCCGTAAAAGACGACGCAGTGGTGTAATCAACTACTCCTTTTTTTTTTTTTTAATAAAAGAACTGAAGTATACCAGAGATGAACTTAAAGAAACGAACCTCATGTTAAGCCTAATCAACTCTTCCGTACTTTTAGCTTCTTCCTTTGCCAAAATTATTCACCATTCAGATAAGTAAACATTGATGCTTGCAGCCTCTCGATCTTAATTTTGGTTTTTAATCTCATCCTCCGAGAAAGCCTTGTAAATAGCCGTTCCAAAAAAAAAAAAAAAATCAATTTATTTATTTCAAGCTAGCAAATAAGCTATTAATAATAATGTAAACAAAACCTGTTGTAGTTTTAATAGGAATAGTCAACTAATTTTGTAAAATCAAAAGCTATTTTCAGATTTGTTAAAACATTTATTATCATGTAGGTTTGAATAACTGCGCGGCTAAGAATCCCCGCAAGGCAGTGCACTTTTATGCCCTTAATGCGAAAATTCACAGCTCTCTAATAAGCCTTTAAAAGGATTAAAAAAAAAAAAAAAAGATTTGGGGAAGTATAGAATTAGTCGATTTCCTCTATTGTAGGCCTACCCTGACTTCATTTAAAGATTGTGGTAGAAGGTCGTTTAACACTCCATGGGGTGTATGGGATCTAATGTTGGTAGCTCTGCCCCTTCCGTCAAGAGTTGTTGTTTGTTGCACTCGATCCTGTAGAGTACATACGTTACCAAAGACCAAAGTTTGTTTAAAATAACCGACGTTGCCTTCTCTCTCTCTCCCCCCCCCCCCACCATCCTCGACGCACGGTTGTGTGCTGCTCAGGGATTCAAACCCTAGGCATCCACCCTCACAGGCGCGGCTCCAGCAAGACAAGTAACGATGACCACATCAGCAGACTGCCCTCTGTCTCGGACATCGAGATCTCGCTGGACTTTCACCTGGAGGAGGCCGAGATGGTGAGAGAGAGAGAGAGAGAGAGAGAGAGAGAGAGAGAGAGAGAGAGAGAGAGAGAGAGAGAGAGAGAGAGAGAGAGAGAGAGAGAGAGAGAGAGAGAGAGAGAGAGAGAGAGAGAGAGAGAGAGAGAGAGTCTCAGAGAGAGAGAGTCTCAGAGAGAGAGAGTCTCAATCGACAACCACTAAGGTATAATCAGACTGCGAGGCACTCTGCCTCTAGCAGCATCACGTCACTAGTAACTTGATCAACCAACATTTTATTTCTTGTTGTAAACTGTACCTAACCAATACCTCGGGAAGAGAAGGGAAAACATTGTTGGAAGAATACAGTATAATGATCGGGCTATACTATAGATTCCAACCCAAGAGGAAGCAGATTAATCAATGAAAGAAGCTGCGAAGAGCTGCTCCATATATCTCTTTGGCATTTTCCCATTCAACACTCAGCACCAGCAGTCAACCATAGCTCTAGGTGCGACATTCTAGAGCTGTATAGATCTGGTGGACTTGGAAACTGTCATGCCCCGATGCATATTTTATCGAGGAAGAAAGTTACATGCTTGAAGGAATCCTGCATAAAGAATCATGTCACATATTTCTATCCATTGAGCTAGCATGCCCGCTATAATTATTATTTGGAGAATTAATTTTGCCGTTATTTTACAGCCTTTTTTTTTAAACCTGAAAGTGCGCAAATCGGATGAAAGCATCACATTGAACTTTTTTGAACAGTGTAAATTAATTTTAGTGCAATTATTGATATTCAGGTTATGTTGCAATAAGGTTTTACGCATAATTATCTAATGAGGGTGCTACATTCGGTTTCCTTTGCTAGCAGCCTTATCTTATGTCAAGGAACTGGTTTCAAACATATTTGGGTTACGGTCTACTTGGTCTTCAAACAGGCTCTAGATCTACATGTACGATCTCTCTTGTTCATTTTAAGGTACCTCCCAGGCTAAAAGTGCATCCAAATAATTAAGTTATGGAGTACTAGAGCACAAAAATCCGTTAATGTTGTGTTGGTCGTATAAATCAAGATATCAAACCATACTTACTCGTATTAGCGATACACATTCATCATTTAAATAGCTTTGCTATTGAACACTCGTACAAATAAGATTGACGTCTTATGAGACAGTTTATATGACATTGGAAAAGAAGTTGTAGAGGATGATGCAATAAAAAAAGAAGATCGCTAGGGGAAACGCCCAGCATCTAATTAGTGTAGCTGATATCTTCCAGTTTATTCGCAATATCTCAAGTTTTTCATTTTTAAATAAGTGCGTATTAATTCGTTCGTAGAAAACGATTCACACCATTTTTCTCGTCGCTTAAACCGCAACACACTCTCCAGCATGCAGGCAACGAGTCATCTTTTTTTTTTTTTTTAATTTATACAGTTGAGTTTTGCCTGTTTTTTTTTTCAGTGTGCTACGTTGCTAAACATATGCATAGCTCTTACACAAGCCTCAACCAGCTTTCTTCACCGAACACCAAAAACTTTTGAATTGCAGCAGCAGGTTTAATGCAGTCTATGAACTAAACCAGTTTGATCACGTTTATTTTTGCGTAAAAGTAGATTGGAGCCAGACTGATCAACGTGTCAACTCTTAAACATCTCGCACTGCACGAAAAAAAAAAAAAAAAAAAAAAAGAAGAATATTACATCTATGTTATTAAACTTTGAGACACAAGGCGTTCGTTTTCCTCTCATTTGGTCGTTACTGCTCGAGGAAGATTCATGAGGTTTACATGTTTCTATTTTTTTTTTATATTTCTGAGTTCGATTAGAACAGGAGTCATGCAGGCTTTGATTTGATCAGGATCCATGAAGGGTTCGATTTGATCAAGATCCATGAAGGGTTCGATTTGATCAGGATCCATGAAGGGTTCGATTTGATCAGGATCCATGAAGGGTTCGATTTGATCAGGACCCATGAAGGGTTCGATTTGATCAGGATCCATGAAGGGTTCGATTTGATCAGGATCCATGAAGGGTTCGATTTGATCAGGATCCATGAAGGGTTCGATTTGATCAGGACCCATGAAGGGTTCGATTTGATCAGGATCCATGAAGGGTTCGATTTGATCAGGATCCATGAAGGGTTCGATTTGATCAGGATCCATGAAGGGTTCGATTTGATCAGGATCCATGAAGGGTTCGATTTGATCAGGATCCATGAAGGGTTCGATTTGATCAGGATCCATGAAGGGTTCGATTTGATCAGGATCCATGAAGGGTTCGATTTGATCAGGATCCATGAAGGGTTCGATTTGATCAGGATCCATGAAGGGTTCGATTTGATCAGGATCCATGAAGGGTTCGATTTGATCAGGATCCATGAAGGGTTCGATTTGATCAGGATCCATGAAGGGTTCGATTTGATCAGGATCCATGAAGGGTTCGATTTGATCAGGATCCATGAAGGGTTCGATTTGATCAGGATCCATGAAGGGTTCGATTTGATCAGGATCCATGAAGGGTTCGATTTGATCAGGATCCATGAAGGGTTCGATTTGATCAGGATCCATGAAGGCTTCGATTTGATCAGGATCCATGAAGGGTTCGATTTGATCAGGATCCATGAAGGGTTCGATTTGATCAGGACCGATGAAGGGTTCGATTTGATCAGGGCCCATGAAGGGTTCGATTTGATCAGGATCCATGCAGGCTTCGATTTGATCAGGATCCATGAAGGCTCGATTTGATCAGGACCGATGAAGGGTTCGATTTAATCAGGATCCATGCAGGCTTCGATTTGATAAGGACCCACGAAGGCTTCGATTTGATCAGGACCCATGAAGGCTTCGATTTGATCAAGATCCATGAAGGCTTCGATTTGATCAGGATCCATGAAGGGTTCGATTTAATCAGGATCCAAGTAGGATTCGATTCTAACTGGAGCCATGCAGGTTTCGATTTGAGAAATTGGTAGGAACCAGATGAGAAACGTAAGTCTCCTGTTTCTAAAGCTATAAGTTGAAATCTCGGGGAAATTTTTGATCCAATAGGCAGTTACAGCGGCTGTCTCTTGCGGTATAATTATAGGTGGCTGCGGGGCTCCCAAATGTCAAGGTTTCCAAGAAAATAATTTTCAAAGTACAGTATGCCTGATCAATACCGCTCTCTAGGCGTCTATTCAGTTGTTATGTTCTAGGTACACGGCGACAGCAATTCCGATGCCATGGTGTCTTGTTATGTTATTTCTCACTGTGTGCCGAGACAAGAATAAATCACGGTTTACCGCTGTGGTAAAATTAATTTTAGAAAAAAAATTTTGGTGTTTAAGACAAAGAGCGAACAGCCGAAATATTACTAAAGCGTTTACAGCTTGCATGCCTTACATTCGGGGCATAAGACAAAACAGAATGATTGTATGTTGCGCGACTTACTGTTCATCACTCTACTACAACAGGGCAGGCACAAGGCTGAGCTCGAGGAGTGTCACAACAAGGCCTTGACACACACACTGCGTCGTGAGACTCCCAGGGTTTGGATTTCCCGACTCCACATTTCCCAATACTTGAAGATTTTGAAATCCGTGGTTGCACAATTTTATACTCTCAATATTTAAAAAAAAATTTTTTTAAGAAAAAGAGATAGGAAGGAGTAGAGAGAAATTCGGAGAGTCGAAGTGGAAGGACAGAGTAGGAGATGGATAGGAAATAGATACAGACAAATAAAGAGACACACAGACACATAGAGAGGCAGACAGACAAATAGAGAGACGCACAGACAAATAGAGAGACAGACAGATTGATTGACAGGCAGAAAGATACATAGTTAGATGCCATGGTAAGACTCATATATATTGTTATACATTTTGACAAGAAAAGGCAAGGATTATAATAGTAAAGAACCGAAAAATAGAGGCAACGAATCGAAATTGGCATCTTTTTCAATATATGTCCATCAGCAAAGTCAGTCTCTCAAGTCATGACACATACACCATGGCTGAAACTTACTTACGACTATTTTTTCAAATTGTGATGAATCTTATCTTACGAGACAGCTCAAATTGGTTTGAAACTGCCTTGAGGTTTTCTTCTATGTCAATTTGAGTTGTATTTTTATGCAAGTCTTGACGTTTATTTTCAATGCCACTGTCTATACCCCCTCTCCCCCCCCATCCTCCACCAGCCGGAGCCCCCACCCAGCCCAGGCCCAGATCCTCATCGGGTAGATTTGCCGGTAAGTCTCCAGAAGTCTTCATGGGGCTGCTGGTCCCAGAGATATTAAAACGGAGATCTTTACCCTCATTGCGATCATAAGGCTTAAATATCCTGCTAGATAATTGCATGCACCGAAATCTGTCCCCGGGTTTGGCTCTTCTTCAATTCCTAGTCACATGTGGCAGCGGTGAGAATCAGAGGTGGAACTAACCTATACATCATTGACAGCAGGATTTGAACCCAAATCGCCTGATTATCTCATGGCAAAGGTTTTAGCTCTTGGCCACCAGTGCTCATTATACATTCTAACTTAATGATAAAAGATAAATATTTTGCGCATGTGATATCTTTGTGTTGTTCATCTTGCAATGTGAACCTTAAAGAGTTAACTAAGACCAGGGGTGTCTGGCAATGTGAGCCTTAAAGAGTTAACTAAAACCAGGGGTGTCTGGCAATGTGAGCGTTAAAGAGTTAACTAAAACCAGGGGTATCTGTTGTTAGGCTCCTGCTTAGCTTTAAGTGCAATGATTACTTGGTGTGGGAGGTGGCGGTGGGAAAGGTGACCTTATGGGATTCCCACATCCCTTATGACATATGCAGTATCTTCATGGGGTGTGTTCGTTTGTTAGTGCAACTGTATTTAGTTTTGAGTTTTGGTCATCATCCGTGCAACGCATCCCTGACAGACAAACTTCAAAGCTCTTAAATCAGTTTTTTCATCATATAAAAGTTATCAGACTTGCCTTCAGAAACTAGTATCTCTGTAATGGTCTTCTCGGTGAGTCACATTTAATAGTGGGTACTTGTAGGAAATTAAAAAAAAAACATAAAACAAGCGCACCATTGTCAAGTCAAGTGCATATTTTTAAAAATTGTTTTCTGAGTTGTGCATTGATTATTTAAAAAAAATGCGATGAATTTACACCTAGACGAATAAATCTCAAGTAAATCAATTTCTAGAATGTATGGAGGTCATGACGTACATTGATCAGGCCCCATTTATACTCCACAGGCCTTTGAACCAAAACAAGACCCGCTTGGAGTGACCTTGATAGGTGACCTCGCTCAAGGTGACATGGGTAGAATCCGCGCCCTTGCACATATAGAACTTACAGCATTGTTTGATGCCTACAGCATCGTATACAGTAGACCAAAACGAAGGAAAAAAGTGAAAGGTGAGATCATAGAATTGAAGATTTTTTTTTATTTTTTTTTTCACAATCTCTAATGAATTCTTTGTTTAACTTCATAATTACAAGGAGGATATTTTTCACTGTTTCGCTGAACTCAATGCAGATTTCACAACTGAAATTTAAATATAATGTTTTTTATTTTAAAAACTAGAAACCCTTGTTTTGTCACACATGTTTATCACTATTTGACTTACAAATTTTTAAATTATTGATTCTTCAGAAAATGGAATTTTTGGGGTACCACTGGAGACATTGGTAGACCAGGACCAAAAGAGATCTCCGTCAAACTGTAAAGTTCCCATAGTTTTTCAGGCTGTGAGTGCCACACTTACTTTTAAGTCTTTTTTTCTTCTGAATCCTTTGCTCACACCTCATATTGATTTGGGCCTAATTTTTATATTAGAATCTAAATTTGCCCTTTTTGGATTGCTGATTTGAACCGATTAAGTCCATAATGGAACTCGGCAGCTAAATTAATAAGATATCCATCAGTCAAGCTAAAGGTGAGCTTACAATAGGTAAAAACTTTAGCCTTTTGTAATAGTCATACTTGTTTTCAGCAATTGAATATTTGATTCTAGCTATAATCAGATCTATAGAATTGATAAACAATGAAACATTGCCTTTATTGAGCCATATTATAGTTTGAGGCCTGAATAAGGCTAGGAAAGCTGTGCAAATTTTCAATGAAATGGTTTATTTTACTTCTTAGAATGAAAAATGGATCAATATCTCATGAGCAATTATCTTATCTTTGTTTCCTCCTGCTTATTCTCACCACCAGATGATAACTTTCCTGGAGAAGGAAGGTTTGTCTGCCGAGGGAATCCTGCGTGTATCGGGTGCAGACTCTAGAGCAAAGGTAATGCTTTTTATTTCCCCTGGGTTAAGTCCCTTATTATCCTTCTCAAAAAGTAGGTATATTTTCTGCACACAAGAAGAACTGATGGTGGTGAGGCAAAGTTCCACACTTGAGATCTGTAAGGAATTTTTGCCATTGGTAGATCCATATTGTCTAGCAGGAAAAAGTTTTGAATTGCACCTTTCCAGCACTGTCCTTCAGTTTAATGGAATTGATGAATTTCATTGAAAAGGTATGAGATACATAGCAGTATATTTTAACTAATTTGTTTAACTTTCCCTAAGTGTGTCTCAGAGTCCGGAAGTTACACAGCAGTTGATAAGTTTCATTAAACAACCATTCAATGAACCCTAATGTACTCGCAAGAAATGGGCATTTGTTTTGAGCTGAGCATTTAAAAATGAATATGATAAATTTTTCAACACATAAATTTTTGGTCTGGACTGAAGAACTTGGAATTAAAAGCTTTAAATAAAGAGAAACCACTTAACCACCCTCGGCAATCACAAATCGTAATCTCTGAGTTTCTAATATTCTACCATAGGAGAATTATAATGTCAAAACTTCTGCTTTCATTCAACTCTTCTTTGCCTGTCATAGTTACACCTTCAATATCTTTAACCTGTCTTGTGTTGTTTGCAGCAATTGCGGCACGACTTGGAGGAGAAATTCTATCAGGGTCTCTTTTCCTGGGGAGATTGCAGCCCCCACGACGTTGCCACGGTGATGAAACAGTTTCTGCGAGAGCTCACAGTGCCTCTCCTGTCTTATGAATATCTGGATGCCTTTCCACAGATCAGCAGTGAGTTTGTGTTCAATGTTGGTTTGTGAATGGGCGGCAGATAAACTGGGAAGAAAGCTAAACACCAGGATGAAGTGACCATTGAGGCACAAAGTTTATCAAAGACAAAACTTAACAAGTGTTATTGGTTGAGAGAAACAACAATACTACCAATATTACCTTTAAAAAAAAAAAAGAGAAAAAGCGAAACTAAACGAGATAAGGTCAAAGGCTAGCAAAGATAGGAAAAGTTATTATAGAGCCAGTTCTCAACATAATGAAACATCAGAAGATACATAATTCTAGTTAATGTCTGTGGTTTAAGAATTGAGTATTCTGAATATTTTAGGTGAAGTAGACATATCAGAAAGGAAAGAATCAAGATGATAGTAATAAAAGAAATGAAAGATGGAGGATAAGGAGAAGGAAGAGGAAAAACAAGAAAGGAGGATCATCACTTGACTGTCATGTTGCACAAATCAACTTTAACAGCAATAAGATCATCTTGTGTAGCGCTAAGACAAGATTTTAGCATAACCACCCTGTACCTACATATATCTAATTATTTAACTGTAAAGTATTGTACACCTCTCAAGACTAGTCCTAATGATGTATATGTCTAAAACTTGAACTGAAGATAAGTCATTTGACAGGAGATAAATTACTAATTTCCTTGGGTTTCAAAATAGCTAAAAACCTCCTGCAACAAAAGTGATATTTTTACGTGATATTCAACATTGTAAAGCAAAGTAAAATGCATTATCCCAAAAATGAACATCTTTCAATATGATAAGGATGACTTTAGAAAACTTTGAGCTGACTGTAGACCATAATTATGTATTTGCACTGTTCTTTTTACACAAATCAAGACTGTTGTTAAGCCTTTCCTGGTGTTATATATTTCTTGCTGAAGTCAACACTATTTATAACAGTTGAAAAAAGAAAATGTGTATTTATCTGTCTCATAAGCTTGAAATTATTTCATGTCTTTTAAGTCTCTTTATTTTCTGCCAAAGATAACCATATGAAAGCCTTGAAGACTGAAGAAAGCAGCACCAGAAATATTTTTGACTTCACAAAGAATTTCTTTGATGACTGTTAAGGCTTAAAATGACATGATGACTGTTTGATGAACTTGAAGCCTGTTTTGTCACTCGAGCAGGTATCCCGAAAACTCTGGAGCAGCTGAAGGCTCTTAATCTCCTCATCCTGCTACTGCCTGAGGAGAACAGGGAGACGCTCAAGGTGAGACCCCACTGTGTGTAAATCTGAATAAATCGAGACTGGTCTGGATTATTTCATCATTTGATGTTTGATTGATTGATTGCTTGAGAGAGAGAGAGATTCTCTATCATACCAGATCTTTGATGATTTTTAATTTCATGTGAATTAGATATTTCAAGCTATCAGCTTGTGTTATTTGATTCTTAATCATCTTGGAAGCAGAACCTTTATCACAATGCGTCAAATCTCCTTCTCGCCTTCCGCCCTTGAAAATACCCCTTCAAGTCAAAGATAGAATATAAAAAAAAAACAAGAGAAATCATCTCTTTGTCTATTCACTTGTGTCCCATCTCCACCGACCTTCACTCTGACAGGTACTGCTGCGTTTCCTGCGAGCCATCATTTCCCGTAGTAACCAGAACAAGATGGGTCTGAACAACGTTGCCATGATTATGGCCCCCAACCTGTTCATGGGCCCCGCCCCTAGCCCCGGCCACAGACATGACAGGCAGGTCCTGGATCTGGAGGCGGAGCTCAAGAAGGCTGCAGGGACATCAGCCATTGTCAAGATGTTGGTGCATTACCAGGATGTTCTCTGGACAGTCAGTATTGGATATGCATTTGCCTTGAGTGAATTAAAAAATGTTCCTAAATGTGGGGGGGGGGGGGCATAAAAAGTTCATATTTTTCTCTTTAGTCACACTGGTCTCATGTAACTTCATGGCAGACATGTCATGCTTGGCATTTGAATGAAATATTCTGTGTTTTATGTTTACTTTTATGTTTTTTCTTTTCTTTCTTTGAATGAATATTTACTTCCTTCTTTCTTTTCATTGTAGGGTTAAAAGGGAGGGAAAGAGGTGCAAAAAAAAGAAAAGAAAAAATTAAGTTCCCTTTTTTACATTTCTGTTCGTCATGTGACAGGTACCATCAGCCTTTGTAGCTCAGCTCAGGCATCAGTACACCACGGAGGCACAGAGGAGAAGCAAAGAGAAGCTGGTAAAGATTGCCATCTCATTTCAAATTTTACACACCTAATTTAGAAAAGATTCATACATATTTCATACATAGAAGTATAGGTTATCTTTCTTAGCAAAGTAAGCAAGTAGAATCAATGGTTTAAACACTTACGGTTGCATTTTTGATGTTATCAACATATAGATTGGAAGCAGTTTATTTTTTTTATTTCTTTGTTTGCTTGTTGATAGTTTGTGAATCTCTTTAAACAATCAATATGATATTAGACATGCGCTTCTTTGTTTACAAAAGCTCTTGAAATAAATCTACTATTTTCTAAAAGTCATGCAGATAAAGACATGGAGCGGCTCGATATTTTATCTCAATAGGCTCTAGAGTCACAGTTTACTACATGCTATAGTTATTCAAACATTCTGATTATGTGGCATAGTGTGATTGAAAAGAACATTGGTTTTAGCTCATATAGTTATGAACAAAAATTTCAAATTTAAATCATCAAATTTATTGTAAAAAACTCTTTAGCCACCTAAAGCTTAATCTGTTGGTGATCATGAAATACAGGCGTAGCTAGAAAAATTGATATTTTCCTAAAAAAGTATAAAGCATCAAATTAATTTTCAGAGGACTAAAATTTGTGACCTCAACTTATTGCAACCTCCTGTGAAACGTAAAAAAAAACAAAACATCTTTAAACTTTATGAATCACTAACAGATTAAAGTTTGTTTATCTGAAACTGTTCAGTATTTCTTTATGGACTGCGACCTAACAAACCTCGACTAATACAAGATGCATATGTTTGTGATTTGTCTCCCCCGACAGTTGTCCCGCCTTCCATGGAAGAAGGAAAAGGACCGATCAGAGATTTACAAAAAACCCTTGCCAAGTCCTGATCAGGTAAGTGTACATGCAGGTTTTCTTCCTGTGATAGGAATAGTCTGTAAAGCACATAACTAAATGTAGATTTCCTTTCTTTTGAAGCGTGTTATATTGTTTGCCAAAGGATTTTTGACCAATTTCCATTCCATCTTCTGGTAGAACATCCTTTAGAATTTTTTTTCTGATTGAAATGTCATTCCACTTCTTCTTTCAAGTTGTTCCTTGTCACTATATGAATAGTCTGGAAACTCTGTGACTAGTGTTCTGGCCACAGAGTTTCCTTGGGTTTAACAGATGGGACCTAACTCACCACCAGACGATCCAGCCAAAGATAGAACCCACACCTCTCTTTTTTCAGTTGAAGACTCTGTTGACTAAAAGTGACATAGCCTACATTATATCGACTTATTAATCACCCTATTGTGAAAAGAAAAATTCAGTGAAGTATCAAAAGACTAGTGGAGGTCTTAAAAGTGAAGATCCATTTTAGAGAAGACCAAAAGTTTTTCTTCATTGGCTCTGCCTGTCTGTCTCTCTATCTCAGGCTACGTCTGCTGTCTGCCTGCCTGCCTGCCTGTCTATCTGTCTGTCTGTCTGTCTGTCTATTTGTCTGCCTGTCTATTCCTCTCCCACCCCCCCTCTCTCTCAACCCCTCTGCCCCTGGTGTATCAGCCAGAACCTCAGGACGGTGTGATCAGAGTACAGGCCCCTCACCTCACCAAAAGCTCGGCTCTCGTCCAGCTGGATCAGTTCACCACAGCGGCGGACGTTGTCGCAAAGTTCAAGTATGACGAGAATGAAGCTGCCGATTCACAGGGGCATGAGAAGGAGAACAGACCAGGGGAAGTGTTCACAAATGATAGGTGCGTCATGGGCCTTGGAGAGATGTTTATTTCATTTTAGGATAGTAACATAAGGGTATAAAACATTGAATTTGCTTGAAGGATTTGTTTGTTGAAAATTTGAAAAGAATTTTGATGGTGTGCTCTCACAGTCTAGTGGTTTGAGTTAAACATTTTGTGCCTTGATACAAAAGAAAAACAGTTAAGCTGAAATGAATGAAACTTTTCTGTCAAGAAATACTCTGTTTAAAGCTTGTGAAAGAATGTAATGGTATTTAATTTTGAGAAAGATACAGAATTAAAACAACACTTTTTTTTTATTCAATGTGTTTTGCTGAACATAATTTACTGCGGTTGTAGAACATGAAATTGTTATGCTTACTAATGATAAAAAAATGGAATCTATTCTTATAAAGTTACAGCTGTGCTTGGTAGTTCAGTATAGAGCTGAATAGCAAATTTATAGATGAAATGTTTTAAAGTGGAGGAGTTGAGTTAAGAGTATTACTTCTATTCAACTGATTTAAAATCCAAACCAGCTGTCTTAAATGTTATTTTTCATTGTGATGTTTATACATAAAATAAGGATCGGAGCCACAAGAAAAATATTACATCATGATATATCTGAATGATAAAAGCTGGGAGACCGAAATATAGGGGGGAAAGAGAGTGGGGATAAAATCACTAAAGAAAAATACTTTCTTGCTTCATGACACATAATTAGCTAACAAAAACATTTCACGTCACATTTTGCAGCATTGTCCACAAAGAAGAGACCAACGGTCATGCGGTCAGGAACCCAAAGAAAGCTCATTACGCTGGCGACACTGATCACCTCTTTGAGGTTGGAGGCAACATTGGTAAGGAGAACCGTGCGCAGAAATCTATTTTACTTCAGAAATCTTGCAAAACGGGCAAAACATTTCACAAGCTGCCTGAATAATTTTTCAATAAAGAACAGAATCCTAAAGATGAGAGCTAAAATACTCTCTTTCTGGTTGTAGGACCATTGAAACAAGAAACAATCTTAGGCTTGGTCAAGAAAACTGAAATATAAAAAGGGAAATTGAGGAAATTGTTTGAAGAATAAAAAAAAATTTCAAAATGTAAGGAGGAGGAAAAGAAAGTAAGTGAATACATGGACAGTGAGATGGAGGAGGAGGAGGAGTTTCACAGCCATCAGTGAAAATATAAAATTTTTTTTTCAAGCTTAATCTTTGGAAGATTGTCTCAACTTTCCATTTTTTTTTACCAGCCATGTAACCTCATGTTTATATGCAAGATAAACTTTTTAGATGTATTTATCACAGGGAAAAAATGTAAAAATGTAACCTCAAAAGAAAGGTCAAGAAAGATTACAATAAAAGAAAAATATTTTGATGCTTGAAAAAAATTTTAACACTCAGAGGAAGAGAGTAAATTCATGGGTTCAAGAGTATAAAATTAATAATTCACAAAATCTTTGTTTCTGAATGGTTCCTATCAGGAGTTCCTAGCTTTACTGCAGGGCATGTGACATTAAGCTTTAATTCCCACTGAGAGAATTTTGACAAATTCATAAACTGAAACTATTAAGAGATTGAATAAAGAATGGAACAAAGCGCTCCAGCATGAAATCCCAGGAATGAAATATAAAAGATTTCATTATCGCCCTCAATAAAAGTGGAGTTCCATAACAGCAATCACCAGCAGCATATTGAAAGAAGAAAATGAGTGTTTTAAAATAAGGTTTCAGAAATCAATTTTGATGTTTTTTTTTCACATTATGGATCTCTTGGATCATATGCAGGATTGAGTTCAATTTTATAGCGGCTCGTAAGGTATCAGTTTCAGCTGCTGGTTTCATTAAACTAAAATAATATCTTGAAATGTTAACAAACTGTAGCCAACTAGTTGTAAGGGATTTCTCTAATAATGTCCTATTAACTGGCCGACTGCCAGGCTTCCGGGCTAAAATAATTTACAGCATTTTGTAGGGTACATTTGCATGATCGTTTTTATTTATGCATCAGATGCTTTGATTTTTTATGTGTTGAGCACTATCAAAACTGGTTTGCTAGGATTTTGTTCGTTTAGAAAAGTCTAGTAAGGCCTAAAATGCTCACTTTTTTTTAGATCCACTCGCGGAAAATCTTTATAAAACAAGAGCTGTGGTATAAAAATGATTAAAAAATATGAAAATGACTTAAAAGAACATTTGATTTTCCATGTGATTAGATCTAGGCTGATCTAATCACAATGGATTCACTGAACCAGAGTGCTAAGATGACTGAGGTGGCTCTAGTCAAAAATTAGTTTTCAACTGAAGGAAGCTTAAAATACTTTGAATCGGGGATGAACTTATGGAAACTAAGTGATATTACATAGTTATGTGGTAGAGAGATGAAGCTAAAATTATCACACACTTGGGATGGAAATAGTTTATGACTTCAGCTTGTTTTAATTATTTTAATAAAAAAAAGTATTATCTTGTTCTATTGAATAAAATTTTTGACCATAATTCATTGTTTGTAATGCATTCTTTGCCTTTTTCTTATGTCTCTATTTGTTGTGTATATCAGCCGAGCGATGCCTGGATCCGCGGACCAAAATGCTTGACTTGTATCATGTGAATCCTCTGGCAGAGTGGGTAATACGGACCCGCCCAGGAAGATAGTGAATCTTGCAAGATTAATCTGAACCCAATTATGTAGGCTCACTCCTTCTTCTGCAAAGATATGTCACAGTGTGACTTGTACCTGATGAGGTTTGCATTAAGTTTCACTGGCCAAGTCTAAAGTATCACCTGATGCTCTTTTCTTTGTTTCTCTAAAGAACACCTTCTTTTTATCAATGGTGTACACTTTTGAAGCCGAGGAAATTCCACCTAAACCTAGAACAGCTTTTGTATCAAAACTGATTACAAAATAAGGATAATATTCTGATCAAAACGCACAAGTAGCTCTTACAAGCTCAGGCTGCCTTTGAGACTTGTAATAACCATCTACAGAATAAAGGTGGTTGAAGAGACATAGGAAGCTCTTGTTTTCACCTATGGCACAGCTTAAAGTTGGGATATTTGACTGTCCAGTGATTACTTGGAAAAAGTGTGGTCGCTTTGGCCATTTCTTCTGGGAATACTTTCAACGTAAGTCTCCCTGATTGCTGTGACATCCCACAAGTTCTGGGAAGCAGGATTTTTAATCTCCTCATGCTACTTGAATTACTCGACCCCATCAAAACCATTTTGTATATATAGGTTGCAACAGAGATTGCAAACTATTGTAAAGGATGAGCAGACAACCTTTTAGGATAATTGGTATGAATTCAAGACCAGAAATTTGGGCCACCAGTAAAGAAGGAGGATGAAAATTCGGGAGACTATTTTCTAACGAGTAGCGTTCACAATGACGAACTCTTATTTTTAGTATAATGAAATACTGTTTTGCTCAGTTAAGATGAGTTAAATGAAATCTTTACTTTTCGGATTTTGGAAAATTTGATCTTGACATGTGAACAATATTATGATTATAAAGTTTTTATTTAATTGTTTAATGATCATATTCTTTATCATCATATCAATGCATTAAGATTTTAAAAAATTTGATACCTATTATCTGATTGTGGTAGCTCAAAGCTTGTTTTGTTATATCATTTGTTCAGTCAATATGGTTAATTTCACCATTATTATATGTGTAATGACATCATAAAATGAGACATTTCGCCGGAGACAAGTACTTGGGACGATGTCATATTCCTCAAGAAGGCTTGAAATCCTCTCTATCTAAAGTGCTGTCACTTCTGAAACACTATGAAAGTTAGAAATTAGAAATTATTGCAGAATACAAAAGGGCAAATTTCAATCTTTCTTCATTAAAATTGCATTTACCCCAAAATTTCAACAATCTCATTTCGTAATGTCAATACATACATGAAACTTGTGATCAAAGTCCTTATTTTTATTGTGCTTAAGAATCTAATAAAAAGCCTTGCATCTGAGTCATATATCACATCATAGCAAAATAATATGACTGTAAGTACTCAGAACATTACGGTGCTTGGAAAATAAAATGATGATTTCAAATCCATTTTTAGTGCTTGAAAATAATGAAAATATTTATTATGTGATAGAACTTCTGTTTGGAGTAGGCACTGAGAGGGCTTAACCAAATTATTCATTTATCGAGATTTAATCTAAGTCATTCAGATTTTCTCTGGCACACAACAAAAAGTGTATAGACCTTATAAAAGGATCAATATTTGGAGGTATAAAATACCCTAATCAGACATTCTCACTTGCAATAATCTATTGCAATTACCACACCTCTGGATATGATAAACTATTTGGCAATATAGGTTATTATATATCTTCATTTCTTTAACTGGCTGCTTGTGTAAGGCAAACCTGTTTGCTACTTGAATCATTTTTTCACATTAAAACATTTAGACACTCAGATGTGTTATCTCACTATTTCTTTAGCAACCTAGGTTTTGAAAAACACTACATAAACAAATAATCTGATCATTTCAGCAAAACATTTTAAAACTTTCAAACCTTCACTTACTGAACAATCTTTGGACTGTCCTGAACTCTATCATGAAATATTCCGTTTGAGATATTTTATTTCATGTAGTGCTCTATCTACTATTATAATATGGAATTTTGAATTTTTGAATTTTTGATCTCCAACAGCTCAAAAACCTTTAAAAATACAGTTCTAAAATCACAACCTGCAAGTAAATGAAAGAGTTGGAAAATAGAATAAAAAAGATTTAAAAACCTCCCCCCTTCACACACACACTTGCACGTGTAACCTATGCCTTTTTTCCTTGAGAAATTCTTACATTTATGACATAAAAAACAGTATGCTTCACCTGTTTGGAAGGAGACAAAGTTTCAAAAACTATATTTAAAAGCAACAATTTCTGTCTTTCAAAACCTTGAAACATTTTTGAGGCCAACATAGTGGTTGTTTTATATATATATATTTTAAAGCTAATTTCACAAATACAAATGTGACATATTTTCATACTTTCAAATATCTATATTTATAGTGCAATGAGATAACAAGCAGCCTCTCTCTGAGTCAGTTTTACTACATGCAAAGAATTAATGATACCAACATGTATAAGAAATGTGCAACGTTGCTGTCTAAAGAAGTGTATCCAAATTTCATTTGTAAGATATTTATTGAATTTTTCTTATACTTTTGCAGGGTCATTAAGTTATTTATGAATTTTTTTAAAATTTTTGTGAGACCTGTTTGAATTGTTAAGCAAAACTCTGTAATATAGCCTTGAAATATATAAAACCTTGAAAGTTTTAACATCAGTCAGAAATATGAAATGGAAACAGACTACTTGGCTTTGTTATCTGTAAATAAAACAAGCTTGAATTTACCTTTAGGCTGTATATTAAAAATTTACCTTTTACAGATTCTGCAGAGATTTTGTACCTATATGTGTTGACAAATGAAGAACAATGAACAATATTCTTTAAAAATGATCTTTTGAAATCCAAATTTTGTGAAAAAGCCTGATGCCATGACAAAAATTACAAGGCAATTTAATCATGGACAAACTCTTTGTCTGTTTCACTTCAAAGACTGTATAACTTTTACTGTGAAGTGTTTTGATAAATCAAGGAAATATTTTTTTCCCTCTGATTTCTCTTGAGACCGCTGGGCGGTAAAGTTTTCTCTCTGTGCTGTGTAGTCAGCAGGACCAACTTGAAATCCTTTACACTGGTTTGTGGTATATTACAGAATGTTATTTGTATTTCAATCACATCAGGTCTTAAAATTGTGACTTGATAAGCTTGTATTTTAATTTTTTTTGTGTGTGGCGAGAGAGGGGAGGGATTAAAGGAGAGGGCTTCATTTTTGTTGAGCTGGTACTTCTATATGACTTTGAAGAGTTCAACTAAGTGTAGTATCTGAACTTTAAAGGGGGTAATAGTCTACAGATATAAATCCAAATGAGGAAAAATTCTATATAAATTGCAGTTCACCATAGTTTAGAAAGATTTTATTTCAAGTTAAAATGTCCTCTTCATTCTTTGCACAAAAGTGACAGCATTCAGTGATATTCAACCAGCATTTTACTATCTCTGTGTGCCTTGTCAAACAAGAACTTAAAGACGCTCTGTTCTCTATTTAGCAGTATTCACTTGCTAGCATAGAAAGCACACTTGTTGAGCTGAGCTCCCTTGTATAATAATAACCGTTGACATACAGCCACTATATCCCATCCATATCTGATCCAATTTGATCTCAGTCATTTTTAGACACAACATATTCTTTGACTTATTTGATTTTAGTTTGATTTTTAGCTTTGATAAGAAAACTACATCAGTTATCTACGTGAACATTCTGTTTGTTTGCCAGTTTTTTTCCTGTTATTTTGGCTCTAACAGGCACTCAATTGATACTGACTGGAACCACTCCAGCAAGTTAGGGCAAATGATTACATGAACTTAGACAGCTAGTGCAGTGTTTGAGTTAACCTTTAGATCCTCTTACGCACACGGTCCTGACAACTAATCTGGCAAAATTCCTCCACCACTGACAGCATTGGCTCAGCACATGCGTGGCAACCACGAAAAATCGCCCAATGTCTCCGAATAGTTTACATTGATATAACACTACACGATTTATGTATTTTTCCTGATTCTCTTTCTTTCTGGTCTTTTTTGGCCTTTTCAATGTTTGGAGCCACTTTTTTATTTTGCTTTTGTTTTTTTGAAGATATGTCCAATCAGCCAAAGTTTTTCCCCCAAAAAATCAGCAAGAACCCCTTTTTGTAAAACGCATCAAATAGACCATCTAAATCAAGATTTCTTGCACTGATTTGTGCAGCGGTAAGACAGTGATTGCTCTGGCAGAGAAAGCATTATTTGAATATTCTGCGCAATTTTTAAATTTATCAAGGGTGTTTGTATCCAGGTTAAATGATCAATATATTGATTTCATCTCTCTCTCTCTCTCTCTCTCTCTCTCTCTCTCTCTATCTCTTTCTCATTCTCTCTCTCTATCTCTTTCTCATTCTTTTTCTCTCTCTCTCTCTCTCTCTTTCTCTCTCTCTATCTCTTTCTCTCTCTCTCTCTCTCTCTCTCTCTCTCTCTCCTCTCTTGTTGATGAATGGGGGCATTTGGATATGAATTGTAGCTTTATCTTAACAGTTTCTTTAGTTTTACTTGAAGACACTTTTATTGTACAATGTGATTTTTTTAAAGGCCTTTCTCTTGCCAAACAATGTAATGGCTGACTTATGTTAAAATATCTGGCTCTAAAATGAAGCAACCAATTAATATTCTTAAAGTTTGAACTAGATAAATGTCTGGATGAGAAGAGCAAGTACTATGGAAGCTGAATGATAAAAATTCTATATTTATTTTCAAGATATACTCTCTAGGGATTTCATAAGTGGAAACTTAATGCAGTGATCTTTAAGAGAAGTAAAAAAGTTGATCTAATGTTCTTCTGTCTGAAATTATCATAGGAAAGCTTAAAGTTTTCCCAGCCAAATCAGTTTTGGGGATTGAGACTTTCAAATTATTGAATTATAATCGCATGTTAACACAATTGTGTTCCTATTGCTTATGATTTTTGCATGCCAATCAATCTATTTTTAATTGTTTTTCGACGAAATTTCATGTACATAATTGTTTACTTTCCTAAATAAATGTCATTCAACATTTTTGTGAACAAAGCAGCAAATGTGAAATAACCATCTCAACAATTTTACACAATATTGCTCATACCATGTATGTCTGTATGTTTATCTGATAATGTCTGTGTGTATCTGATAAGTCTGTATGTTTGTCGGATATGTCTGTGTGTGCGTCTGATATGTCTGTATGTTTGTCTGATATGTCTGTGTGTGTGTATCTGATATGTCTGTATGTTTGTCTGATATGTCTGTATGTTTGTCTGATATGTCTGTGTATTTGACTGATATGTCTCTTTGTGTGTCTGACATGTCTGTATGTTTGTCTGATATGTCTGTGTGTGTCTGAGAGTGGAAAGGCTAGAAAAGAAGGCCTGGGGAAATTAGCTGCACCTAAGCACAAATCTTCACTAACCATCTCTCAAATTATTTTGAAGCCATTTGTTTTTCCACTTGGACATAAATTTCATGCAGCCTTAATAATCATTTAAAGAGAGATAAATTTTTTAACTGCTTTTTCATATTTTTTAAATTTCAGTAGGTTTACAAATATAAATATCTTTTTGAGAGAATTTTTATATCAATATCTTCTTTTTAAGATTTGAATAGCAGGAAAACCATGCAATGTTTTTAATAGCAACATTTGAGTATATGGCTTTGAGGGCGTGTGGCTCATTTGGATTGGACAGTTGTTGCAATCAAAATGGAAATCATTTTGACAATAAACCACAGATTATAATCCTTAGCATTTTGTTGAAAGAAATCATCAATGTAAATTTAGCTACAAATGATGTTTTATGTGTTGTCACAAGAAAAAAAAGGTCAGGTAACTTTTTTACTCAAAGTATGATGAGATTTTTTTCCGAAGAATGAAATATCTAAATTATAACTAAACGATGAAGTAATGATGACATTCAAAATAAATATTACAAATCTAAATACCTCCATGCAAGTAAGAAATATAGTCTTGCAGCTTAAAATTTAAAAAAATAAACAATATGAGGATTTGGCAATAGTTAGCAGCCAAACGCTGGCTGAGTTGACTGAGCTAGCAGCCTGACTCTGCAGTGAGACAGATCAAGTGAGTGATTGTTTGATATATCCCGTCCACTATATAGTAGTCTTAACTTATTAGGTATGGAATATGAAAGATAGTGGTTTTGATTATGAGATGTTTTGTGTCAGAATTTGTCTCTCTCAGTTATCCTGTATCAATGCATGGATGACTTTCAGTGTATGGTCTTTGTTGTTTTTTTTGATGCAGTAGTAAGTCATACTTTGAGTACAGAACTGTTCATCCTCATACTGAAATGATTTTGTCCACCTTGTCTCAATTGTTTTGGGAGTTATTGTTCTTGATGAATGAAAACAAAATTAAATTCAAAGAATAAAAATTATTGAATACGATTTCGTTTTTTTTTTTTTTTTTTTTTACTTGTATTAATTCATGCATTATTGGGATATGTCTATTGTCCTTTTAGTTAGCCCTGAAGTGATTGAGATAACATACTGATAACATACTGATAACATACTGATAACATACTGATAACATACTGATAACATACTGATAACATACTGATAACATACTGATTTTATAAAAATAAATTAGTTTATGTATGTGTGTGCCATACTCGAAGCGATGATAATGATAATGATGATGAGGAGGAGGAGGATGAGGAAGAGGAACACGAGGAGGAAAAGAAAGGGAGAGATGATGATCAAAAGAATGTCAAGAATAATAACGATTTTAAATTTGCAGTATCTGTTGAATAGGAATAAAAGTAAAGAAGAGAATGAGAAGAAGAAGAATGAAGAATGAAGAGAAAATGTAGAGGAAAAAGGAGGAAGAAGAGGAGGAGAAGGAGGCAGAAGTAAAAGGAGGAAACGAATGAGAGAGAGAGAGAGAGAGAGAGAGAGAGAGAGAGAGAGAGAGAGAGAGAGAGAGAGAGAGAGAGAGAGAGACACAAACAGACAGACAGAGAGAGAGAGAGAGAGAGAGAGAGAGAGAGAGAGAGAGAGAGAGAGAGAGAGAGAGAGAGAGAGAGAGAGAGAGAGAGAGAGAGAGAGAGAGAGAGAGAGAGAGACAAAGAGACTAGACAGAGAGAGACAGAGACACAGAGAATAATTATAAGGAGTGCAATAAGGATGATGATCAAGATGATGATGATGACGAGAAGAACAGGGAGAGGGGAAAAAGAGAAGGGTGTTTAAGGAGAGTACTGCTTGACAACAAAATATTATCTTCCCCACATCAGCAATATTCAGACACTCAAAAAATAAAAAAAAACCCATTTTCAGTTTCGATGTGATTTAAGGTGACAATAGAATTTCCACGTAACCCACAGCATGCTCCATGCTAATAGTAAGATCTTCGAAACAAACCTCAACAATAGGTTCAAAAGGATTTCGGAGAGAGAGAGAGAGAGAGAGAGAGAGAGAGAGAGAGAGAGAGAGAGAGAGAGAGAGAGAGAGAGAGAGAGAGAGAGACAGACAGACAGAGACAGAGACAGACAGACAGACAGACAGACAGACAGACAGCCAGAGAGAGACAGAGAGAGAGCCGGAGACAGAGAGAGAGAGAGAGAGAGAGAGAGAGAGAGAGAGAGAGAGAGAGAGAGAGAGAGAGAGAGAGAGAGAGAGAGAGAGAGGGAGGGAGGGAGGGAGAGAGAGTGGCTGAGAGAGAGAGGGAGGGAGAGAGAGAGAGAGTGACTGAGAGAGAGAGACAGACAGACAGACTGCTATAGTTTTATCGATTATTAAAGAAATCGATATTTGAAAGGTTCTCTACAGCAACGGTTTGTGAGCCTGACGCTATCGATTTTCCTCCTACTATTGATTTATAATGAGATCGAAGGGAGGCAAATATCGAACTGCGCAGAGCAGCACAGGGCCAAGCGACATATGATATCGATTTGCAGTTTTATTTGAGTAACTCTGTTTGTGTTCTTTTGTTGCCTGATTGAATAAAGAAAATTATTTGTGTTCTATACCTGACGCGATGAGCTGAGGCTTTCAAAAGCGAATATTGATGATCTTATCTATGACAAGGAGGAGGAGGAGGAGGAGGTAGAAGATAAATAGCAAGACGAAAGGCGACAGGCCGAGGATCGGTAAAGTGAGGAGAAAAGATGTAGAGAAAGAGTGAGGAGAAAAGATGTAGAGAAAGAGTGGGGAGAAAAGATGTACAGAAAGAGTGAGGAGAAAAGATGTAGAGAAAGAGTGAGGAGAAAAGATGTAGAGAAAGAGTGAGGAGAAAAGATGTAGAGAAAGAGTGAGGAGAAAAGATGTAGAGAAAAAGTGAGGAGAAAAGATGTAGAGAAAGAGTGAGGAGAAAAGATGTAGAGAAAGAGTGAGGAGAAAAGATGTAGAGAAAGAGTGAGGAGAAAAGATGTAGAGAAAGAGTGAGGAGAAAAGATGTAGAGAAAGAGTGAGGAGAAAAGATGTAGAGAAAAAGTGAGGAGAAAAGATGTAGAGAAAGAGTGAGGAGAAAAGATGTAGAGAAAGAGTGAAGAGAAAACGTGGAATGAGCCAAAAAAAAGAGGAAATTAGCAATGAGATAGAGGACAAGGAAGAGTTGCGAGAGAACATAAATCTGAAATTTATTGTCCTTGGCTATAGATTTCTTTTCTTTTTTAATTTACTTATTTAATTTTTACATATGGGCATTATAGACGTCTACTCTCACAATAAGTAGGTAATATGAAAAACTGCAGTTCTCATGTGTTTGTAAAGTTAGCAATATAATATTCGACAAATTAAATCAGTACCAAAAAACAAAACAAAACAAAAACAAACCATTCCACCCCCCACGCACCCCCCCCCATAAAAAAAAAAAAAAAAAAATAATAATAATAAAATAATAAAGAACAAAAAGAAAAAAAAAAAAAATAAAAAAATAAACGAAAGAGAGACGACACCAACCCAAAGTGAAAAAATGATCAAAGTCGTGTGATGAACAGCGGCTGAGCCTCTCTCCATGCTGTAGTCCTTATGGATGAGGGAGAAAGCTGCTGATATAAGACACGCTTCCTGATCAGCTGAAAACTCAGAAATAAAACATTTCAGTTAAATCCAATATAACCTTCGGTGTGATTAAAACAATTCATGACTCCTCTTCTTCGCTTTTAGATTTAGAAACTTTTCGATTTTCATCCCCTTTTCGTCACTGACAAAATTTATACCTTCTGAACAAAATGAAGAATACTTTATTGCGTTTTGTGAATTTAATCCTCAGAAATAAATTAACACAAGTAAGTAAACAGAGGCTCAGATAGTGCCAGGAGGGGACTTCAAGAACTCTTTGGTCTGGATAGGAAGGAATAGTGCTAGAGTATTGAAATTTTGCCAACCTTTAGACCTTTTTGCGAAACGCAAAATGCAAATTTTCAAGCTTTCTTCGCTAAAGCTGCGTCATGGAGCCGCTTGAATATCGCTAGGTTTTTACGCCTGCAAGGAAAATCCCTTTCTAATATTTTTCAGTTTTTTGGTGACGCATGTCCTTGATGTAATACTGTGACGTACTGGATAAGAAAATTCAAATTTTGATTCAAGTCGGGGAAGGAATGAAGATTGTCAAGGCCTAAGGGCGTCCAACTTTTGTTGTAACTCAAGATATTGAAGAGACTTTTTCTACTCGATAGACACAATAACTGTCACAAAACTCTCAAGTGAAACTGGAACCGGGGTAGGGGCAGTTGCGCTTATTCTACTTGCACTATTTAAACATGGAAAAATGTTTCTGCCCAGTGGATATATCGCCTTTTGACCAGTGAATAAAAGAAGCTGGGGGTGGAGTCCTGCAAAACCATCCTTTAATTGGAGTCCGATGACATTTCTTTCAAAACATGATGACTATGGATGAAAAATGGATTTATCTTTCTGATCCAGAACAAAGAATGTCCACCATGTGAGAGAAAACTCTTACTTCTCCTTCACCAAAAAAGGTAAAGATGACACCATCAAGTGGAAAGGTAATGTGGTCGTGTTTCTTGGATTATGAAGTATAATTATGACTGACTACCTGTAAATGGACAAACCATTACAGGAGACCACTACACGGATTTGCTGATAACACTGTTGTCCAAATTGGTGAGACGATGGCGTAGAAAACTCAGTAAAGAGGTTCTACTATTGCATGATAATGCCCTTGTACACAGAGCATAACAAGCAGTCCAGACACTAGAACAGTTCGGCATTAAATCCTGACACATTCAGGTTATTCACCACACCTAGCCCCCATCTGACTTTTTTTCTGTTCCCTAACTCAAAAAAAAAATAATACGAAGGACGCCGTTACCTTGACAGCGAGGACGCCAATGAAGCTTTTGAAAACTGGTTAGGGACCCACTTTTGGTCGATTTATTCTGAGGACATGTAGCAGACACGTATAACTCCGCATGGAGCCTATGTTAAGAAATAAAAGTATGTATGTGAAATTAAAAAGCTCTTTTTCTATTCCTTCATATCTAGACTAAAGACTTCTTGAACCCTCTATCTAGAAAATTTATAAGTATAAGTCTGATTTTATCGGATTTATCCTCGAGAGTATGCATTCCTGCAGAATCGAGTCACTAATTGCGCTGCTCTAATTAAAACAAAAACCAGCATAGATCTATATCTCTTACCATCTAGAAACGGTTATGGGAGTAATGCATCAGACCTCTAGTACAATATCCTCATTGCTTTGAATTTTTTTTTAGTATGGCCAATGAATGTCCTCTATTAAGCATATATTCCGAAAAATCTCTGGACATTAGTTTCAGTTTAAAACAATTGTGAGGTGAAAGTTGATTGAAAACTATTTTGTTGGTTAGAATTTCTATAAAGGCTTGGGGAAAATTAGACTTGCAATCAATTTTAAATTCTGTTTCATACAAAACACAGAAATTTCCAATTATCTACAATCATCAGATCGTCTTAGATGTTGACATTATAATCATCATTGTCATCCTGTCATCGTCCTTCTCCTCCTCGTCCTCCTCGTCCTCATCATCATCATCATCACCAGCATAATCATCATTATTATCATATTCTCCATCACCACCATCATCTTCAATCCACTACCACCTTCACTATCACCACCAATAATATTACCATCATCATTATTATCATCATCATCATCAACATCAATATCCTCCTTATCATCAACATCATCACAACCATATTATCAGTCACATATAAAACAGAAACGGCTGACACCAAACTGCTAGAAGCCATTATCTAGGTGACAAATTGAGGGCCCATCCTACATTTTCATCTCATGAAGATAAAAAATACCCAGGTCCAACTACATGGATCTGAAACACCGCGCTCTTGAGAGGGACCGAATTTCTGCTGAAGTTTTGAATGTCGCTTTATGTATTATGGCCTCTTTATCGATTGTCTTTCAGAGAAATGTTTCTTTCCCACAAGATAAACTGGAGCCACGAAGTGAGGCATTGCACAACTGCAGTTTGGAAAAGGATTAATGTTGAGGTCTTGGCTTGTTAGCCACGCAGTTCCTGATAAAAGCCAGAGATGAGATCGGATCGATAGAACTAATGATTGTTTTGCTTGTTTCATTTGACCAGGCCACAACAACGATCTCAGTACTTTTGAACAAATTAAACAAAGCTCCGAGAAAATAAAAAGCCACCGACGATTCTGCGAGGAATGTCTTTAGAAATACGAGTGGAGCTTCTAATCCCACAGACACAGGCGCTCTATTCCCAAAGAGTTAACCAACCAATAGTAGGAATTAGACATATGCATTAGAAAGATAATAGGAAGAAAAAGTATGATGTCACTAGCGTCTCTAAACAATCTAGAGCTTTTATAGAAGCCGGTCGTTAGCGTGTCTCACCTATTAAATGAAGAAATAAGTTTTAATTCCGCACGAGGATGCTAGATCATCCTATGCCTTTAACCCTTTTTCATGCACTTAGATCAGTCCTGCTTTTGGACGCCGATGAGCGGCTAATTGTTTACAATCAGAGACTAAGCGTTGTTAAAAGGAAGTGACATCATAGCTGTCTCTTCCGATTGTGCAATCTTTATTATTCATCGTAAACGTGTCAACATTTACATGTTTTGATAATTCGCCCTCCTCCTCCTTTCTCTTTCCGTCTTTCTGTCTCTTTGTCTCATTTTCTCTCTTTCTTCTCTCTCTCTGTCTCTGTCTCTCTCTCTCTCTCTCTCTCTCTCTCTCTCTCTCTCTCTCTCTCTCTCTCTCTCTCTCTCTCTCTCTCTCTCTAAATCGATAAATGAAACACCACCACATGACATATTTATTTTCTAATCCGTGTTCTGTCTCTGAGGCACGCATGTCTTTCGACCAAGGCTTATTTTTCCTATCTTCCTGCCATTTCATTTATCTCTCTACAACAGATCACCGTCATTGAGACATTCGAGTTAGCTCAGTTTATGAATTATTTAGCATTGCATATAGCAACGCCAACGCGCTCCGAAACCCCCTCCTAAAACGCTAGTAATCACTGTGAAAGACAAAACGACCGCACCTACTGTCATCAGTGGGCCACACCTCATGTGGAAATTTTCAAGCTCTGTTGTCATCCTCTTATCAGTCGTCAACAACAGGCCTAGCTGTGACAAGCTATTCCGCTATCAGCGTTAAACTCCGGCCTAATTAATAAATGAAAACTAGAGGAATCCTGGGGCATCGATTAGGCTTGAGATCTGGTACGCCAATCGACTAGAAGCAGTTCAAGTTGAGTTTGACACTTTCCGCACGTCTGCAGGCAGAGGTTGGTGAAGGGAGAGCATTCTCAGTCTCTCGCCACTTTTGCTGTCTCGCCTGGCAACGAACGCCCGCCGCCCAGCTGATGACGCAGCATGGCTACATCGATTTTGTGCGTCAGTGTCTCTACGGAGAGTCAGAACCTGTTGTCTGCTGTTATGAGGTTCAACTGTGTAGATTAGAGTTTAATCCTCAGTCGTTGGTCTGATCTCTGAGGAAACCAGTAAACATGGCTGCCCACGGCAAGGTATGTCAAATACTATTATTATTGATATTATTATCATGAAGGTCATTACTACATTAGAGCACTTGTAAGCATTGAAATGGTTTTATTCATTTGTTTTTTCCTGCTTTATGTTTGTCTTCCTTTTTTTTCTTCTTTCCTTTGTGCTATTCTGCCCTTCTTCTAAATGATTTGTTGTTGTTGTTGTTTATGATTTAATGTTGTTGTTATTCCTACTGTTGTAGTTTCTCTTGTTTTGTTCTTACCCTTCACCTTCTCCTCTTTTTTCCTCCTTCTGCTTCTCCTATTTTCCCGCCGAGATTTACATCCTATCAGGAGTGATGTGCAGAAGTCACCTTGGCCAGCAGGAGGCTGCCTGCTTCACGGTGCTTTAAAAAAGAGTATTATTTTTTTTTTCCATAAACTTCACGTCGCCTAAGTTTCTCACAAATCTGATACGGAAAAGGCGGCTTTTCGTCAAGTCAGGTGTAGCTGATTAGATGGGACTTTTCTATAAGCCACCACTCTATGTCTCAGTTAAAGATCGAACCGATTGCCACAAAACTTTCCGGTCTGAGTTACCTTGAGCCCCGATAACTTAATACTATCGGCAGGTATACTGTTGTTTAGACGTTTTACGGATAACCTTCGAATCTAGGTACTGCCCTCGAAAAAAAAGGAGGGAAAAAAACCCCAAAACAACCCTTTACCCAAAGCAGCTACAAAAAAAAATCTACAACAACAACAACAACAACAACAAGCAAACAAACAAAAAAAAAACAACAACAGCAAAAAATGAATTTTATCGAGTGTGCTCCAAACTACTCCGAAGAAAGACACATGTGTATAGTAGGAAGTTAACGATCTTTCGGAGCCCAGCCACACCCGTCACCTGAGGATCGTCGGAAAGTTAACTTACGTTTGCTAAAAGGATCCTTACTGCTTGATGGGCTTGCTGATAACATCAGCGGGAATTAATACAAAGCTAGCTCAGGTCATTTGTAAAGAATGTCTCTAGGGATATTTCTATTTGTTTCTTTCTTTCTTTTTTTTTGGTTTCTATCTATTTAAACTATAAACTGTTCAATCTCACTAAGTAGCGCATAAATCAAATTTGGTTTTCCACAAAGGGTTAAATAAAAAAAGACAATCATATGGAAATAAATAATTGTATCTTGTAATTTAAGCGCACAACAATAACTCTCTCCCTTCGTACATCAAATTAATAGAATTCGGAGTCAGCTTGACCTTCGCTTTATCCTTGCTCGCTTAATAATTTCCTTTTTTGTGCTGAAAAATCTAAGCTTGCCTTTGTGAAGGAAGAATCAAGATTTTGCTGACATTAAGTATAGTTTAAAATAAAAATTCTAATCATCGATTTATTAAAAAAAATATTTCTCAAGCAAGAGGTAAAGCCCCAGGGTTAAGATGATCAGAAATAAATTAGTGCTCAAAGTTAGCGACAATTCTAAATCTGGTTACACTTGAAAATAGCGTCCAAAGTAGTCAAGCAGTGGTTGGGCATGGTATGCTCCTACATAATATAATCTCATCACTTGCTTATCATCAATTCCATACAGCAGTGATAGGAAATCTGTAAGCTGCCTTTTTTTTTTTTGTTTATAAATGAAGACGGTTTTACCTTTTACAATTAAATTAAGGAAAAAAAAAGGAAAATCCGACATAGCTAAAATCTATTCATGTATAATAATGAAGATGAACCTTAGTACACACGTAAACCGCTCGAGGACAGAGCTGAAAATGAGTAAAATACCAACCAACATTAATATTTTCTGCATGAGCTTCATAGTCTTTGCCGTGAAGAAGGTTCGGTAAAACAAAAAAACCAAAACAAAACTCAACACAATCTAAAACAAATGGCATACGTCAGACCCATCTAAAGATATAAAATCGCATCAACAGTACAAAAAAAAAAGCGACTCAAAGCAAAACAATAATGGTAGATCATCGGTCGTGATTATGCGGCACAAAACAAATATAGGTAAATTTAAGATTTTAGTTTTATTTATCGCTAAGTTAAAAAACATCGCGAAAATTATTTTGTGCGTTCTGTAGCTTAACGGTCGCATGCCAAACAGCACGTATGGGTCTTATATAACAATTTTAATATAATTAAATACTGAGCATCGGACATTTCCTCCACGCAGCTTTGATTTTTCGAATCGCATGGGTATGCTTTGTGGTTAGACTGAGATGAATATCAATCTCTTGCAATCAGTTATATTCATATGGCGTGACCTATATGGCTTGGTTCCACATTGAAGTATTATGGCATGACTTCGCACTGAAGTATTCATATGGTCTGACCCCACATTGAAGTATTATGGCATGACTTCGCACTGAAGTATTCATATGGTCTGACCCCACATTGAAGTATTATGGCATGACTTCGCGTTGAAGTATTCATATGGCGGGACCCCACACTGAAGTATTACGGCATGAGTGTGTACCGAAGTATTCATAGAGCATGACCTCACACCGACGTTATTTTCAGGTCACAAATTATATTGAGACATCAACTAACCTATTCATATGGCATGACTTCACGATAAAAATAAATTTTCTTCTTATTTTCGGCGGATGAGATTAGCCACGCAGATAAAGCAAAAATGCATTAACCCAAACGAAAATAATTATTTAAAACAACCAACGAAATATAAAACAGGCACAAGCATATAGTACACAGTAGAAACAGAATAATGAATGTGTCTAGATATTCTTTCTGCTTTCTCAGTATTATCGTTGTCCTGCAGCTTTAGCATAACCCTGAAGACGTTATTTACCTTCCAGGTAAGAAATTAATTTTTAACGCTTTACACATTCTCCTTCCTACAGACAGCTATGACACACCAGAGACGGGCTGCATTTGTCAGGCTCTCCAAACCCAATCTAAGGATATGATCTACAAGAGCACATTAACGGTGATTACTTAGATAAAATCCATGATTTTAGTTGTTTTTCTTTTTGTTTTTCACAATCTACATCTAGATCTGACATTTACGACGCTCACTTTGATTTGAATAATGGGAATAGTCTAACGTGCAGAGGACATTTAGAATAATAATTCGACAGGGAATTACTGACGTAAAAGTTCAAGCATTAACTTGACAGCGTAGAAAGCCGTACAATGTCTCGTAATTACTTTGCAATTAAGATTTCAATTTTTCCCTTACATCTTAAGCTTAACGAGCTACATGAGTCTGGCATTTAAAACTCAAAAGCAGTTTAAAGACGGTGTAAATACTGTGCACAAAGATAGATTAATTTTCCTTATAAACTAGCAGGACAGAATATTTTCATACTTTGAAATTACAGCAAACTAAAAACACCACATCAATACACGCCGGCACACATTGCATGCGTTTGACAAGGGCACACACTCACAGTTAAGGTGTCCTTCACATAGAACATCACCAGTTTTAGTATGATGCCAGGTTATTGCAAGAGTTAGCGCTTCGTCACCTTATCTTGAAGAAGAGCTGCAACCGAGCAAGATGTTTGGGAAACTCAGGATCTCACGAGTGTGTGCCTGGCTGATCTTGGTGGATCTCAGCTCTCTCCTGTCTCTAGGTGAGTAGAGCCGATTTCTTTTGTCTCGCTTCTATTAATGTTTATATCTATCTTAATTTTTATCTTCTAATCTCTCTCTCTCTCTCTCTCTCTCTCTCTCTCTCTCTCTCTCTCGATAATTAGTGAAAGCAGCTGGAGCTTTAATTAAATACAGTTTAAAATAAATAGCTGAGTAGTCAAAGAAAATGTCTTGAAGGAAGGAGGTTCGCGGTCAAGTGAGAGCAAGGTGGTGTCACGGCTACCTGAATGTTGAAACAATATCTGGTTTAAGGCAATAGCTTACTCCCGGCATGAGCTAAATGGTGTTTTCTCCATCCCCGGTTTTATACCAAGCATTATTGTGGACACATCTCAAAGTCTCATTACGTTTTATAAAGGAATTATCTTTTTGGAGACAATTTACATGTTAAATTACAGGTCGACAAAACTGGAAGCAAAAATAACGTGTATAGATTTGTCAACATGAAATTATTGAGTATTTTAGCTGAGGCGAACAAATAAATTCCACTTAAACAGAAATGTTCGGAATCGGGTGTAACCACTTACCACATAGCTAAACCCATTTGTTATTTCAATAGAACAGAATCATGAAAATGTACTTCATACAAACGTCTACCATCCACATTCAACGGAAAAGTTAACCGAAAAACTCCATGACATAATCATCATATCTCAATCTTCACTAACAGCTCACCATCTCTTGATGCCTCCTCAGGTTCTGCCGCACTGTGTGACAACACAACCCCCATCACACAGAAAGCTTACGTTGGGCCGTATGTTCTAGACTTTCCCACAAGAAAGGGGTAAGATTTTTTATTTTTTTTTTTGTCTTTTGTTCTTACAGTCATTATCATCATCATTATAATGTCATTATCATCATCATTATAATATCATTATCATCATCATCATCATCATCATCATCATCAGTATCATCCTCATCTTCATTATCCCATCATGATCCGCCTCCTCAACATGATCTCCTCCTCCTCCTCATCTCCCCCAACATAATAATCGCCCATTATCCCGATCTTCATCTCAACAACCACTCCCCCCCCCCCCCCCCCCCAAAACCACATTTATTCTGGTCTTACCAAGAAGCAGCAATAACCGAGCGCAGCCCTCTGGATGCGCTTTCAAGATCCAGACCTACCGGAAGGATTACGTCATCCAGCTACAGTTCGAGCAAGTGTCCTTGGTGAAAGACGAGCACACTGGGGTCTGTAAGGAGAGGATCACGGTCTATGATGGTAAGTTAGAGATTGACATACAAGGAAAACAAATGCTCTTTGATGACAAGTGACCTTACTATAAAAAAAACAAACAAACTTTGTTTGATGTTAAGCAACCAAATCCCACACCAAATAAATTGAAACTATTTGAGTGTTACGTCACGGATGAACTCGGTCAAAAGATAAAAAAAAGAAACAAACAAAAAAGAAAAGCATGTTTTCTATGAACACAGAATATTGATAATCAAACTTTAAAAACAAATCATCGCTAATTATACACTATGATACCTGTTACCACAATAGATAACATGACCATCGTAATAGCACACTGCCAGATTTATGTGACTGGACGGTCCATGGTACGGAGAGAAGCTGGATCTATATGCCAGTAGGATTGGAACTAGTGCTATAAGCTAGGAGTGAAGCTAAAGCTATATGTAACTAGACCTAGCGGGGATATTCCCTTAACTTCCTTAGTTACTACTACAATAGGACCCACTATTCTAGTTATCTATAGAAGCTCAGTGCTTCTTCACACTCTTTGGTCCTTGAGTATCAGTGGAATACTAAGGCCACTGTTCCCTAACTAATACGAGTGGGTGTCGAGACTTGACAAGAACAGAATAGCTACACTCCAGAAAAGGAAGAGCACAAAAGAGAAGAAGTTAAAGTTACCACTTATAATATGTTTATTCCACGAATACTCAATTATCAATGAATGGAAGCAATTCTCAAAGAATAAAATAAAAAATACAAAGATGATCCAAAAGCAATTAGGCAATAAAGGGTACTAACAAATGGTCAGAATGATAAGCTCCAAGCAGATACTCGAGATAAAGTGCATAAAACTAAAATCAGATACTAAAACAAAATGGCCAGAATATTAAGTAGAACAAAATGGTCAGAAGAGAAGATACTAAGAACTAACAAAAGGCCTAATGAAAATGCCTTACAGTCAAAATGCCTAATAGTCAACCAACGCCCGAGTCACGGTGATAATCACGTAGAGTTAAAACAAATGATAATCCAACACAAGTAGCTTTCACAATAGTTCGATAATATCCACAATAAATTCTCACTGAAATTCCAAACAATTAGCTACTAGTACTATCCAACGTGAAGGGGAAAAGCCTCCAGATACTCCAAAAAGATACTGAAATGGAGTCTTTCCGAGCTCTACAATTTATAGTACAAGCTCAATCGGCAAAGTCCCCCGTCAAAGACTTCCCTGGTTTCCCAGTTCTTCCCTAGAACAAGGGCCAATGCCGACCGAGGAAAATCTACTCCGTCGAACGGAACAACCCGTTTCCCCAACTAAAACATCACCCGACCGAGATCATATAATCTACGGACGCCATCGTCACACCTACGTACGATTCCAGCATCCCCCGATCAAAGCATCAAATAGCTTAATACGACCAGCAGTCTCCATAAATTTCTCAAGCTCCCCGAATCAAAGTACATCCAATCCGACCGAAGAAAATCTTCTCTGGCCAGCTGGACAGGTATAAAAGAACAAAGTATCTTCCGAATTATTAAAAAAATAGGAATAAACCGCTAGAGGGGCGGAGAGTAGTTTCCCGCCATTAAACTAAATATACTAACAAGCTAGAAGCGCACGTGGCTCCACCCAAAAGCTCATAATTGACACACTAAAGATCTGTTCTAAAGGCCTACTGCTACTGCCACAAATAAATATAAGTCCTATACCAGCCTCCCTACACTTATGCTAGGATTGAAGGAGCTATATGCTAGGAGTGAAGCTATTGAAACTAAGGCTATAGGTTATATTAGAAGTGAAGCTAGGGCTAGCAGCAAAACTAAAGCTATATGCTAGGAGTGAAGATAGAGATGTATGCTAGGAGTAAAGCTAAGGCAATAGACTGTATGTTAAGGATTGAAACTAGAGCAATATACTAGGAGTAAAGCTGGTGCTATATGCTATATGCTAGGAGTGAAGATAGGGATATAGGCTATATGTTACGAATGAAGCTAGGGCTATAGGCTATATGTAGGAGTGAAGCTAGTAGTGAAGCTTGGGCTACAGGCTATATGTAGGAGTGAAGCTAGAGCTGTATGCTAGGACTGAAGCTAGGGCTTTGTGCTATGTTTGTAAAATCCAACACAACTGCCTTTAAAGTTAATGGTTAATAGAATACATAAACGTTACAAAACGCACTCGTGGAAAGCCAAGGAAGTGTTTCTTGATACTTTACTAGTCCTAGCGTATGTTACCGATTACCACAATAGAAGACTCCATAATTCCCACCATATCAAGAAAACGAAGCAGGGGCAGTAGCAAAATAAAGTACGGCCCATAAGACTGGTTAAACCAAAGCTTCTCATGATATTAATCTCCGAGTCATCAAAAAGGGACTTATCCGATTGGCCAGGGCATTAAGGTTGACCTACTGACCAGCGCATGATAGGAAGTGGACTCATTACAAGTTTATCGTGAAGTCATAGAGTATTCTATTTAAGTTTCCCCGTCTGGAATCTCGTCAGGTCCGACAACGGTGTACAGCGTAATGGCGTCATTTTGCGACGGTAGCCCGGAAATGGTGACTTCATCTGACGAGGCCCTGATCGTGTTTACTCCCGCCAGCGACCAAGAGGACACTTCCGGGAGACTGTTCAGCCTGAACTACAAGGCTGTGGTGGAGAGGCGGCATGCTGGAGGTATGTGGCTCAGCTGGTAGGGCGTCCACGCTAAAGCTAAGGGGACTGCGGGTTTGAATTTCGCTCTTTGTTTCTCAAAGTTTGAATTACGATTTTTTTATACTGATCAGAAGTCTTGGAGCGTGAGTGGTGTTAGGGTATGGACTGATGCCACCTTAAATATCCTGGGTTCGACAATTCTCTTTGCTCTTTTTACGTTACAAAAGAAGCTGTTTTGATCTGTAAAACATGCGCGTTTTTCTGATGGCTTTATATCTCGCTCCTTTCTTTCCCTCTCTTCGTCTTCCAGTCTGTCTGTCTGTCTGTCTGTCTGTCTATCTCTTTCTCTGTCTCTCTCTCTTTCCCCTACTCTCTCCTACACGCACGCACACGTACACGCACACGCACTCGCACAGACTGTTACTCCCGAGCTATATAGATGATGTATAGACAATTTTTTTTTTGGTAACTGATCACATTCTTCAGTTCCGAACCAAAGTTCACCCCACAATTCTCCTCAAATCTTGATCGTTTTCACGCTGCAGCAAGTTGTATGTTTTCCCCCCTCTGTTTGGTCATTCCAGACACAAGCCATATCCTCCGAATCGGTTTCGGAACCTTCATCGGCGTGATCGCCTTCATCGTTGTGTGTAGCGGGGTGTGTAGGAAGTACAAGCAGGCGCACCCCGAGCGCTCGTTCTTCCAGTTCGGGGGCTCCAGGGCCGGAAGTTCCGCCAGGGCGGGCAGGGCGAGAGGCGCTCAGCAACCGCCACCACACGGGCAGTCACTCCGCGGCAAAATTACAGGCTTCTTTGAGGTGAGGTCTTTAGATATCGATCAGCTTTATAGAAAATACAAGTATGAGAAATCTGATCAGATCAAGAAAACAGTCGGTTTCCTACAAAAGATATTCTAAGACACACTTGTGCAATCCACTCTCTTTTTCAGAAGTGTATCTTTTTGTTAATTCAGCCACGGTTTGAGCAGACATTTTTTTCCTACGTGTATAGCACCCTGAACTTGCTTGATTATTCCGTAAGCTTACTCGTTAGAATTCTTAACTCTGACACAGACTATCGTGAAACAAATTAATGATAATTGATACCTTTCCATCCAGGCTATTTTTATCAAACTGACGCCTACACGCCACGCACGCGCAAGAGGCTCCGTGACCTCTACGGATTATAATGAAACGACCTTGACCGCTGCCGAGCAGCTCCGTCGAGCAGGCCAAGCAGTTCACCTCCGAAACACACGGGGCAGGTACAGCACTGACGGCGGGAGGGATTCGTCTACTGGAACAGCCACTGGTTTAGAGTTCGGCGTAAGTAGTTAGCCTTCTTGAGGCTGAATAATAATTCTAAACAAACAGGGTCTTTGAAAGTCTTAGCGATAACCTCATGTTTTTTTTTTTTTAAGTAGCCGATTTAGTTGAAAATTTGGTTATGTTTATCAATAAGATTACTATATTAATGCGCTTCAGAAACACTACAGTAGTTGTATAATAGTCTAGCTTTATAACATCTCGAACTACTTTAAAGCAAAGATGAAGATTCGGCAATCAAGTTGAAATGTCAATAAAACTTTACTTTTTTTGTAACAACAATGTCAGTTTGAATTTAGAGACTGATGACACTGAGCAACTTTAAACAAGTTTCTAGCTTCTGTACATATCTACTAGTGGACCCAGCCTTCTCTGTGGGCCACTACAAGCCTAGGGCGAGTCGGCTGTCGACATGTCACTCACTAATTCAGTAACTAAGTGCATTTCAGCCGTTTCTCAGAAATACCTGCTCAAGAAAAAACGTAGTTTGTCATCCATGTTTAACCATCTTATCTTTACACGTAGGAAATGAAATAATAATAATAATAAAAAAAATCATCCACAAAGATTTATGTTACTTCTTTGTCCTGACATCTGTTTCAATCTCTCCGCAGTTGTCGCCGGTAAATGTCATGGGAACGGTTTCTCCTGATAACATCGGAGACCACGTGATCTTCGGCTACCAGAACATTCCGTCCACCAGCTTCACCTCTGACCCCGGCGCCGTGAAGCCGCCTACCTATGAAGAGGTCGTGAACAACGCGAACCCTCTGTACCTCTACCATCACGGCACGTACAGCAACCCTGTGTTCAGCCTCAAGGACGAGCCCGCGCACCTCGCCACGGCGTTCAGCCCTCCTCCACCGTACTCGGAGGTTCCTCTGGACACAGCAGAAGCCACGGCACCGCCAGGACCTGGCCATGACCGTCTGGTGAGAAACGGTACAGACCCCGAGTACTTGGGTCAAGGACGTGCGGCGATAAACACGAGTGTATCATCTGACACAACAAGGGAAGTAACTCATCCCGAATCTTTGACTCCAGGGGCGCGCACTGATCAGTCAACTCGAGTATCGTCAGGGGAAGCAACTGGCACGGAAGGCGCAGCTAAGGCCGGCCAAGAAGAATCACCTGCGAGCAATGGGTCATCTACATCTCCAGCGATGACTCTTCTATCACTAGCGACATCGTCACCTCAAGCTGTCACTACTGGAGAACCGTTCAGCTCCTCCCCCAGCTCGTCCCGAGACTCTGACGTCACTGTGGAAATGGGCGGGGCCAGACTGCGAGAACCTGCAAGAGAGGCTGATGTTACAGTAGGAGTGGGCGGGGTTAGAGTCCACACGACAGCTGAGAACCGCACGGCCGCACCTCTTACCCCTGTGTATCTTAACCAAGGCAATGAGGGGGCTGCGTCCCACAGATCTGATGATTCTCAAGACTCTACGACCAACTTACAGTTACACTGCCTCAACGTCACACAGGCTGGCAACACGGAGAGCAGCTCTGACAGTTCAAACCCTGGCGACACACGGGCGAGCGAGGCTGACGACAGACATACAGTACCATAATCAATCATCAAGGATTAAAACAACAACAATAACAACAACAACAACAACAACAACAACAACAACAACAACAACAACAACAACAACAAAAAACGTGTATTTCTCCCTTCTTCCTAGAAAAAATTGTTGTCCCAACAATGCTTCTCTTCAATTGTTATTTTGAAGATGTTCTTGGAGTTTCAGTACAGAGATATATCAGAGTATGAAGTATTTGATGCTTTTATCTAAATCGCTTCAGAGCCACTAGCACAAGAATTCAACAGATCACCTCTTTTGAAAACTTTTGATGGTCTTACAGAATTTTAATATGTATATTGTGAAAAGCTCATTCGTTAAAAATCAACGTGATGAAATCATGCTGAACTACAAACAACTGAGGTTTGAGAATGATCTTGAGACCGCAGTATATGAACTTAGCGTGAAGGCAGATCAGCAGAAAAACTAAAAAAAATCAAGTTCAAGTAGCTTCAATCTCCCACCCTCACCCTCCGCTACAGTCATGGCAAGTTATCATGGCCGGAACCCGCTAGCATCAGGCACAGGATTGTAGAAACTGATTGCCAAGTTCAATCATAAGCACTGGAAGTCTTGGCCGAGATATGGAATCTTTAGACTAGAGTAAACCACGCCACATCGATCTGATGCAGGTCTCTGTACTGGTAGAAAAACTAAGGGATACCATGTCCTTGTATTTCTGGCCATAGGAGACAACTTATACCGAGTAGCTCCACTTGCCTTGTGCTCTCCCCTGGACACGATCTCCGCTCTTTGCTTGCTCTCATCCCTGGGATGAAAATAACGTTGTTTTTTTTTCTTTGTAACCATTCCTTTGAAAATACGGTTTGATTATTTCTGCTCTCCTTTAATGCACATCACAGATGAGAATAAGTAACTCTCAGTACGGTGACTTATCCTGCTCCTCTTTATTTTTCTTTTTGTTTCTTTTGAAAATCCTGGAGAAGGCTCGATAAAATTAAACTTAAAGCTGAGCTAAAAGCGAAGAAACTTTTTGTGAATGGCATAGTGATGGCACAAACAGATATGGTTTATTATAAATCTCTCTGCCTAGAATTATAGGCCTAATATTTGTTATCCATGTATTGTAATAGAAGCTAATCCAGCCCCCACCCCTCTGTTAGTTTATAAACCTGTTTAAGACACTGCTGTAAAATAACGTCAAGACCTGGCAAGCATTCCTAACCTTTTTGCTCTACAAACTCATGTTGATCCAACAAAATCCGTGTTGTCTTTTATAAATTGCTTTGGTGTGAATGAAACACTGTTATAACTGCTTGTATAATTTTAGCATCTTTGTAGATATGATACATCTCTACATTATATTTCTTGCATCTAAAGGTTTTGTGGATTTATTATATTTATACATTATATGTCTTGCATCTTAAAGTTTTGTGAATTTATTACAACTTTACATTATATTTCTTACATCATATGGTTTTGTGGATTTATAACAACTTTACATTATATTTCTTGCATCTGAAGATTTTGTAGATTTATTACATCTATACATTATATTTCATGCATTTAATGGTTTTGAAAGTTTTATTTTTATTATTTATACATAATTATATTTTAGACACCGTCATTTAGTTCAACGTGTTTTCATTCAATTCAAGACATATAAAAGAATCATATCATAAGTAAGTGGGTTCCTTGCTAAGAAAAAAAAAGAACAAAACACCAATGTTGGACCGACGCTGTTTTAACGGAAAACTCACTCCATTCCGCTTTCAATTTTATGAAACTAAATTGTCCCTCACGTGGCCAGTCTCTGTCTCTGTCTCTGTCTCTGTCTCTGTCTCTGTCTCTCCTCCCCCCAGCTCCTTTTCCCTCCTGCCCTCACTCCCTGCATGCTACACTCCATCCAGGCAGTTGATATTATAGATAAAAGAACCGGTTAAACCGGATACTTTTCGCACAGTAACAAATAATATATACTCGTACTTGATCCTGTATATATATTTTTTTGAATCCGCTCGATGAAATGAAGTTGTCGTCCCAATAAGTCTCCTAAACATAAGCTCTCGAAAACGCTGTAAGAGGGGAAATAATTTAAGTGATTTTGATCGTAAAGGGAATTTTTAACGGTTTTCACCATTGTTTTCAAAGTATAAAAAGTTTGAATTATGCCCTACGACCTCATCATCTTCATCATCATTGTTATCATTATCGTCATTATTATCATTATGATTATCAACATCATCATCATCATTACCATCATTATCATTATCATCATGGCTATCATCATCATTATCATGATTATCATCATCATCATCATTATCATCATCATATTATACTTCACCCAGGACCGCCGAAGAAGTAGCAATCCCAACAAACATCCTATATGTACCAGTTAATAAACAAGCTGCTTTGATTTTCCTCAACATTTATTGTTGTACCGTATGCTTCATCTCACGCACAATCTACTTGTACCGCAAACAGTTTTGACGTCCGTCCAGCTATATAAAAACAACTTTTGAACATACGTGAATCTATCCGTTTCTTTTTTTTTTTTTTTTCCAAAATAGCATCTTAATTTTCTTGTATACGGCTCTAAATTTACAATAGTTATAAAGAAAACAATTAATTTTTAACATGTTTAAATCTATCTATTGTTTTCTTTTCTTGACATCTAAGATCCAAATTTTCTTTTAAACGATTCTAACTTTACATCGTTATAAAATCGTCGTAAACTCTTTTCTTTTAAAGTTACATTATCTAATTCCGTAAGCTTCTAAAACATGACGAAATGTATATTTATATTTCTTGTGCCTGGAAACAAAAAATTGTCATTGTTACATGATTAAAATCAGTTTTAAAATTATGATCTTTTACATTTGTGAAATGAATTCTGAAATGGAAGGTGCTTGAGAGAGGGTGTGGGCACAAGGTATCAGATAATGTGGCAGCAGTCGAGAGCGGCCGTGGAAGAGGGGGAGAGAGAGAGAGAGAGAGAGAGAGAGAGAGAGAGAGAGAGAGAGAGAGAGAGAGAGAGAGAGAGAGAGAGAGAGAGAGAGAGAGAGAGACAGAGAGAGAGACAGAGAGACAGAGACAGAGAGAGAGACAGACAGAGAGAGAGAGAGAGAGAGAGAGAGACAGAGAGAGAGAGAGACAGAGAGAGAGAGAGAGAGAGAGAGAGAGAGAGAGAGAGAGAGAGAGAGAGAGAGAGAGAGAGAGAGAGAGAGAGAGAGAGAGAGAGAGAGAGAGAGAGAGAGAGAGAGAGAGAGAGAGAGACAGACAGACGCGAAAAATAGAGAATGAGATACAGAGAAATATAGCGAGGGATAAAAAGGCAAAGAGAAACAGAGACAGAAAAAGACTGAGAGGCAAAGGGAGAGAGAGAGAGAGAGAGAGAGAGAGAGAGAGAGAGAGAGAGAGAGAGAGAGAGAGAGAGAGAGAGAGAGAGAGAGAGAGAGAGAGAGAGAGAGAGAGAGAGAGAGAGAGAGAGAGAGGTAGGTCGATATTATGCATCCAACAGACAGCCCAAGTATCATCATGTACATAAAGTCACTGTGTGATAAAACTTGATACATGAAGGAGATATTGCAACAGTTTTTTTTTTGTTTTGTTTTGTTCATGAAACGCAGTGAAAAACTTTCTAAAAATAAACATAAGAGTCTTGCATCTCAAAGTTCGTGAAAAAAAAAAGAAAAAAAAAACTAGGAGCGGCATAAGAAAAGAGAAATGCGAAACCAATTTCACTGTGAAATTGAATTAGTGAGGAAGATAAAAAACTCCTCACACATTTCCTTATTCATACAGTCATATAATTTTCCTTTTCTCCAGACTATTTTCTACTCATGGTCTAAACACAGCTCCAATGTGATAAGGACGACCAAGTTTATTATTACATGCGTTTTTTCCTTTTAAAAACCAAAAAACAAACGCAAAACAACAACAAAAAACAAATCCACCCCTCCATAGTATACCATTACTAAAGAAACAAAGTTCATAAATGCGATAGAGCGCAAAGGTACTCCCCTTTCTCTAGCCCGAGCGGCGGGTGCTGTAATGCCATTCGTTTCCTGTCGCAAGAGAGAAAAGTTCCCATAGAGCCAAATAAAGTTTGTAATGGTAGAAAGACTTACATACAGTATTATTTTTTACGCCTATAAATTAGGCGAAAGAGGAATGACTACAGTCTTTTACCTGCTTTAATTTTCCGACTTGTGGTTCATTAGTTTGTCATCGCTAAACATTTTTAAGATCAAATTATAATAGCTTCGGCTACATCAAGATTCAAAATAATTTCAGACACACCCGATGAGAGAGAAACAGTGAGAGAAATAAAGATAAAGAGAGAGAGATAGATAGATAGATATATAGATAGATAGATAGAGAGAGAGAGATAAATAGATAGATAGAGAGAGAGAGAGAGAGAGAGAGAGAGAGAGAGAGAGAGAGAGAGAGAGAGAGAGAGAGAGAGAGAAGGAAAAAACAATTTATAAAATAATAGCAACGCAAAGATTAAAAAAGAGATATGAATTCATAAAGCCCAAAGCAAATTTTAAGCTTTTTTTTAATAAAAAAAAATTGTAACAAAGCAATGATTAAGAATAAAATATTTTGCAAAAAAGATACTCATTGCTTCGGAAAATGTACACTATGTAGTGGAAAAATGCAGTCTTTAACACAATAATAATAATAATAATAATAATAATAATAATAATAATAATAATAACAAAAATAATAATAATAATAATAATAATAATAATAATAATAATAATAATAATAATAATAATAATAATAATAATAATAATAATAATAATAGTAATAATTACCAATATTCCAAGACTGTAAATAGCAGCATACGATAAAAAATCACATTAACAAACGAATTAAATAGAAATGACTGCCTTATTTGATTGAAACACCGTCTTGCATTACTATTTTCATCTTACGTGAAGACTCATTCATTCTGCCTGAGGTTAATTACAGGTTCATTATAAAATTACATGTATTTGATATATTTGGAGCCATACATGATTTTGAGAAATTAATAAATGCAACTTTCTATTTTTTTTGTCTGCACCATGATAATGAATTTGAACATTTTTTATCAATAGGTTAAATACATGCTATCTCACATACAGAGAAACATTACAAAAAATGTCAAGAGCATCAACTTTCTGAGATTCATTATTTTAAAGGTTTTCTACTGATGCAATTACAAAAATGTTCAAATGGTCTGCTACCCAAACACATTGCAACCCTTTCAACCTCAGCTCTTGAAGTGAATGCTCCTGTAATCTGGCTTTCATTTTACATGTTTTTTTCACTTAGTTGATATAATATGGAATGATCAGTAGACACAAGATATGGTGTACAGATGAGCATATTTCCACTTTGATAGATGGATGAGGTTTACGCTTACTCTGCATGTATGCAAATAACCACCTTCCATGGTTGGCTGGCATAAGGGCCAAAAGGTGAAGATAAAATTTAGTACAAGTACCAAGGCCACTAAGAGTTCTATAAAGTGTACTTTAATCTATTCTGACAAGGCTTTTAGTGTTGACTCTTTATTTTAAAAATACATGAAAAACACTTTGTATCAAGAATAATTTTCTTAAAGTGCCTTAACAACACAATGTAGCACAACGTTGAAAGAATTTGGTTAAAAATGATTTCTATAAGATGATATTGGCAATGTGCAGATTTTCAATTTTTTTAGTATTTCCAGTGGCTGCTCATTTGGATGAATGAACATATAATGAAAATGTAATCTTCTGTGAAATATCGAAGTTAATGGCTTAAATTTTAAAATTTTCTCTTTGTAAGAAATTATTTTGCTTTCTTTAAAAGTTTAGAATGAAGCCAGTAAAAAGTAAGATGATATAAAAAAAATAACAAAGCGAGGTAAGAAATGTGTTTAGCATTATCATTCGAATTGTTGCAGATCTTTTCAACTGCCTTAGAACAGTTTATAAAAAAACTGCCTTAGAACAGGTTATAAAAAGTCATTACATTAAATCGATGCAAAGCACTGCTTGACCTATTGTTCATTTCCTTTGCTTTCTCTTCTCAAAAACAAAAAAAAATTTCAAGAGCACCCATAAATTTTTAAAGTCGCTGGGCTCTAATGCACTTCTTTTACACGACCTAATGCCTCTTGACAACTTGAAGGTCTTTGAACACTAAATTTGGAATCCAACTGTCTATTCCTTCCAGGCAATTGAGTATACCGATTTGTATCAACTGTCAGATTTTGCTGCCATCACCTCTGGGACGTCTACAGCAATGATGTCCGAGACTCGAAGTGTGGCATGAGGCAGGACTCCCATCGGCGTGCTCATCTCTGAGACATGGATATGCTGGAAGTCCACATCAGCCCCACCCAGCTTGCACGTAATGTTTGTCTTCTCCTGCATGCTGACACGAGCCTCCAAACCCTTCAGGCTGCCGAGCATCCTGAGGAACCTCTCTCTCAGGAAAGTCCTCGCATCTTCTGGGCTGCCATTCTCCTCCATACTGAAAAATGTAAGTAAAGAGTAGTTAGCGCTGTATGGAAATGGGTCAGACCATACTTGGTAAGCCCTCAGGACTCGTTATCTTGCCCTACAGAGTAATACAGTCAAGTCCAAATACATGTATTTTGTAGCCAGAAAATTCAATTTCATGCTTTATTTCAAGTTGGTTGATTTTTGCAAATGGTCTTCTATATGTACATGTGTTATGTTTCTCAATGGTAGTCTGGAAAATCTGTTGCTCATTTCTTAAAATCTTAAAAAATATGTAGGCTATAGCCCTCATATTAGTTATCAGTCCTATAAAATCATGTACACCATCCTTCAAGCCGTATCCTTACAATTTAAACTTTAAGACTTGTCTCCATAAATCATACAATATTAACAATTCAGTTTTGTCCTCCTTCAAAGACGAACATAAGGTAGAGAATAACACCAGTGAACTTAAGTCTTCAAAACTTCTCCTCATCTTAAAACCAAAAGGATTTGAAAACAGCTGGTCTCTACATTGTCTCCTCTAAACTCTACTTTTGTTTCATTGCGACACACTCAAGTGTCTTTTGCCACTGAACCTATCTGTACTTCAACTGAGTTTTTATTTCTATGCCAGTATTTGTATTGAACATACACTTTCATTTTTTTTAGTTCTATTAGCCAATTGTGAAGCAAATAAATGTCACATGAGGATATCATTAGGTATGCTTGTGTTCCTTGTTATATTGGAATATTTACTTAAAATACATATGATCTTATAGTGGTACTAGAAAGGAATATTGCAATTTAAGAAGAGAATCATAGATTTTACGATTTCCAGGCTGATAGAATTTAACGCTAAGAGGGGACTGAACGGTATTATTCCAGAAAAATATATATTAATATGGCTTAAGTATATATACTTTTTTTAGAAACAAATTTCATACCTCTATAGTTGAGGAAAGGCTTTCCCGATAATCAAGAGATCACAAGAACTTTTAGCTTTTTTTAGAAAATATCTTCTCTATGATTTGAAGGCGGAGCTAGATACCTCTCTCACTATGTATTTAAAGTTTAAATTTTGTTTTATGAATTATAAATTCTTTAGTTCTTTCGTTGATTTTATTTCTGAGAGTCATCACAAGTGAGTATACATTTCCATATATATATTTTACATAATATTGATTTCCATCCAGTTTTCATGCCTACTATCACTTTAAAATTTTTGCAAGTGAGAAAATCAATCTTAAAGCCTTTGACCCAAATCTCATCCCATCCCATGTCATGTCAGAGAAAATACTTCTGAACCTCAGAAGCACAGAAGCATAGATCTACATAATCTATTTTATGATGTCTACCCAAGTCTAGAGTATAATATCCTAACTTAAGAGCTGATCTAGATACTTGACATACCAAATTTAACCCATTATTCAATAATGGACATCTAATCTAGATCTGGATATATTTGATTGAAAATTGATCTTTTTCACATATGATTATAAATACATTTTTGGTATGGTGTTGGCTATGAATGCTGCTAAGGTCAAATAATTGCAATGTATTTATTTGCTAACAAAGGTTAAAGTTGTTTTCAAAGTTAAGATTGAAACTTCAGTAAAGTAATCTCTGCCTTAACCACACACCTCAGGAAGCAGTGTTTAGCATTATGCTAGGCGAATGTGATGAAAAGCAATGGAAGGGAAGTTAATCAAGAAAATCAAGTCTTTATTTCCTTTGATGTTGATGCCAACTAATGTGACTTTAACCAAATGATTCCTAAATTTAGTTCTCAACTGAGTGTTAAACAGGCTGAGATAGTTATTAGATTGGCAGTCAAATTAAATGAGATGGTAACTGATTAGAGAATTGATTATATATGAACCAGAGAAAGAAAAACCTTTCAATCAGACCCAAAGCAGATCCCCAAACTGCCATACCAGCGCTTCTTACATCATGTAATTCCTCTCCTCAATTGCACTTTGTACATGGTCACAATGCAAGCAAACTAGCCCTAAGCTCGAACAAATCAAGTCGTGGTAATGAATACATGTAAGCCCTGTGCATGGGTGTGGAGAAGAAAGGTTGAGCTGAATATCGCCTCTCAATGTGGAGAAGAAAGGTTGAGCTGAATATCGCCTCTCAATGAGAGAAGTACGTGTATGTCTCCAGTTACGCCCAAAGATCAGTCTAAACTGGGTGTAACTTTCGCCTGTTCTAGTCTCGAAACTTTTTTATGACTTATTCATGAGCCGTTAGACATTTCAGATTGAAAAATTAAACCTAGCGTTACGTAATTAATGGTGTAAATTTGGCGTAAACTGTTTCCTGCAATCTACAAGTCCAAGATGACTAATGTTTTTATGCTTGAAAGATTAGACGAGCAGAGGAGGTGGCAGCTGAGAAGGGAACGGCTTTTCCGCGACAGGAGGAATCTGATAGATTGTATCATGATACAGAACTATTAAGGTAAATTTAAGTTCAATAGGATATCAATTTTCACTTTAGTAGAATTGATTGCAGAGCGAGTGGAGTTCCAAAGTCCTAAGAAGAGAGCTCTACCTGCTCTGCTCCAAGTTTTATTGACTCTAAGGCACATTCTAAGATGCTTCAAGAGAATTGCTTGGCATCAGTCAACCCACAGTTTCATGGGCAGTAAGGCGAGTAACAAAAGCCTTAATTGCCGTGGCAAACATAAGGTTGTCTTCACAAGAAAAGACCAGAGATAAAAGAAGGATTTTTTCAGGGCTGGAGGAATGCCCAACATTATCGGCTGCATTGATCTGAACCATGTAAGAATATAAGCTCTACGTGGGGACTATCAATAGGAATTCCTCAAACAGAAAAATTTCTTCAGCATTAACCTACAGGTAACCTTGGAGTTTCATGAATGCTGTAGATCTATATCAGGTTTGCCAACAGGCTCTCAAAAAAGTCTGAAAATTTTTGCGGATAAAAATCTTAGCGCAGAGTTTCATATTCATAGGGAAAAGATACAATATTAACATCAAAATATTTAATACGTATTAAGCTGGAGGATTTTAAAAAGCCGGATGTCAGAAAACTGGCAACCCTTCTATATATCTTATGATTCTTTAAAGTATCGATTACTGGACTTTATAAATAATATTTTTGAAATGAATACTCTAGCTGAAGTCATATTATAAGTCTAACTCTCAAAAAGTATATGAGAATGTAAAACTAAAAGATAAGAAATCAAAGGTTAGGATTTATAACTATTTTTATGTCTATGTCAGATAGAGCAGAAATCACATTCAAAGCACCATTATTATAGAATATAAAAATTCTTCAAATTTCTTTGGGTAGATGCAGTGATTAAACATAAATTAAGTAACCCAAAACTACTGAGCCTAAATTCAAGCTGTGAAAGTAGGACAATCTGTAAGTGTGACCGAAAAATGGTCTGGGATGTAGAAGTCAGTTTATTTTACTAATACTATGTCACTGGATTTCAATTTTTTTTTTGCGTTTGCTTTAAAAACTTTGTGTACTTTTCCTTTTCGTTTTTTTGTTGTCAGATAACACGTGGGCCCAACCTTCAATTTATTGATTGTATAGCAAAATGGTCTGGATCAGTACATGATGCAAGAATTTTGTGAGAGAGCAATCTCTTTGCTGTATTTGAGGGAATGAGAAACCCCTTCAGGGAACTTTTCTTGGTAAAGGCAAACAAATAAGACAATAACATCAGTTACGTCCAGCATGTTTCATAATTTACTGGAAATGTTTAACTTTTTAAAGTAGCTGTCACTGTGATAGTGTTGTGAAATAAAATGGGATTTATGAACAGTGCAAAAAAGTTATGTCACTAAACCCATCCTTCCAAACCTAACCCATTAAAATTGAATAAATTGCAGGCTGTAATTATTGTAAATTAAACTTCATTTTGGATTATTACAGGAACCACATCATCCACCTAGGTACTATCCTAGTAGAAAGTAGAATTCTATTCCTAACTGATAAACTGTAAAATCTACTACAAACTATTGTTTTCACGTGACAAATGTAGCGGTGACTGAGAAAGATTAAAAAAACTTAGTTTTTGGCATTAATAGCAATTCCCAGCAACCCAGGTAGATGTAACTTGCAAGTGTCAGTAGCATGCAAGTCAAATGAGTTCAGTGATAGCCCTCTGTTTGGGTATTTCATTTACTCTAAGTAACTGCTGTATTTTAAAACAAGTAATGAAATGAAATTGTGATGAAATTTTTTTTCTCAGCACAAAGTTTTCAATAGTAAGAAACTTAATTCACAAAAAACAATCCTAAGTCCTTATCCAGGGGACAGCAGCTACTTATTAAGCGAATCGTTTTTAACACCTCTGGCCAACCATAACAGTGTGCGAGAACTGCGTTATAATGTGACTCATTGCAGCACAAGGAGTGCGGTGAAAAGATGTATTGGTGTGTCAAAGAGAAGATGGCATTGCCTTCACGGCGAGCTGCGTGTGGAGCCCAGGACAGCATGTAAAGTTATTTATGGGTGTCTATTTCTCCACAGCTGTGCCATGAATTTTGGTTTAAACCAGCCCATAGAGCTCCAAGACGAGTTTCCCGTGGAAGTAGACGGTGAGGCTTATGGTGCTAAAATGTTAAAGATGAGCGGCAAGTGACAGAGAGAATGAAGACTATGCAGAGCTGCCAGGGAAGACCTGATTATCAACTTTTGCGGCTGACATAACCCAAGGAATGCAAGAGAAAAATTGCAGTAAACAAACATTGTTTAATTTTTAACCCTGTAATAACTTAATTTTTTTTTGTAGGTTAACAAGCTCCGACTTTGTCTCATTTACTGATTTAGGCGCATGATTGAGTCATTTTCCCCGAATTTTTGGCTTCATCCACCTGGTAGTCAACTCCTTGTCAGCAGGTGATGGAATTCTAGAAGAAATTTTCTGTCTTTTGACTTTTAGTGCTTGTACTCCTGGCTCCTCTGAATCAGGACCAGATTCAAACTCCACCACAATAGGCAGAATTTGTGCAGCTACATAATTTTTCAGGGAGGAAGAAAAAGGGAGAGAATGAATTCCACTAGAAAGTCAATAGATACCATTGTACTTTAAAACATTTGGAGCTTTACGCTTGAAATTCAGGAAGAAAAGTAAAACTAACAGGGGGAAAAACACACTGTGTCAGAATACTAACATCACTCTCTATGGCTGCTTTAGGAACGTAGTCAAACAGGTTACTTTAGACTTGTTATATTAGCACATCTCTCTTTGATTTATCATGAAGTCAAAGATGCTTAAAGTTTAAACTAAAAGTATGACATTTTCAAATTTTACAATATTACTGTTCTGTTAAGCAAATTAGGGTTAGACTTGAAGAAGCATTTGTTGTCAATATTTGAATTAACTCATGTCTTTTGAATTTATATCGAGACCAAGGATGCTTTAGGAAATATGACACTTTCTTAGTTTACAATATAACTGTTAATAAAAATTAATGAGGTCTCTTTTTGATTTATACTGAAGTCACGGATGCTTTAGGAACATAAATTATGACATTTTCTTAAATCTTTAAAATATTGCAATTAATAGTTTCAGGTTAAATGGGTTACTTTCACTTGAAGAAGCATTTCGTCATGGTGCTGCACAAATTGCCCAAGTCATTTTTGTCCAAATTGAGAAAACGTAAAAAAATGTTCTCATTTTATCAAATTTCTATGAATATTGTTAAAAATTGACACACAGTGTATATGTGAGCATTCAGCCAATATTGTTTTTTTTTAATCATTTTTTAAATTATGGGATATAAAATGACATAGGCAATTTGTGCCCTAGGAAAGTTTGACTTAGACAATTCGTTGGAGACTTAGGCAAATTGCGCCCTGTTATTTATGACTTAGGAAATTTGTGTCCCAAGACATTTGCTATTATTCCTCTTGTTAATAGTAGCATGATCACTACATTTTTCAATAACTCTGCATAATTTTCACTGCATTTTGCATGATTTTGCATAACTGCCTAATTTTTGTTTAATATTTTATGATAATTATGCACATTTGTGGATTATGAGGCTGTTAGCATTTTTTGACCAATTAATTTTTGTTTGTTTTAAGTGATACAGACACAATATTTTGAAATGCATATTTCAGGGATGATATTAATGCTATCCATCTTTTTATTTTAACGAATCTTTGATGTTTCTCTGCAAAATTGTTAAAATCTAAACTGCAAAAGGACATAATGTGAACAAAATTTACAAAAAATTGGCAAGCCATGATAATTAGACCTTGTTGCATGTAATTTTTATTTGCTCAATTTTTTAACCGCCAGAATTATCCAATTTTATTTCTAAATTATGCAATATGATTGTATAGTTATTTTTTAATTATTATTTTGAAATGCAACATCTAGTAAATTTTACCCAAATTATACAAAATGATCTAGAATTACTCAAAATAATGCGCATTTTGATGCATTTTTTAGTCATTTTTACAACTAAATTTTAAGACAGTATACAAAACAGGAAAAAAATTATGCGTAAGATAACTTTATAACATGATTCAAATGAGAGCGAAAAATCAAAACAAAAAAAAAAACTATCAAGAATCATTATTATGTATTAAGAAAATCTTTAATTATAGACAACTCACAAAGTTTAACTTCCAGATTTTTAGATCAGGGCTACCGTAGTGCTTTTCATTTTGATATTAACTTTTATTTTGCAACTTAACGTTGAAACGGGATAACAAGGTTTTTTTCTACAGAATGAAAAAGAATTCTACCATTTTGGAGTCTTAGTGTTATATTGTTCGAATTTATAGGTGTGGAAGGCTGAGATGGTAGTCCAAAGTGTGTTGTGGTACTACAGCTCTCATTGTAGCAAATCTTGGAATTTCCTGGCTGTGATGGTTGGCCTAGAAGTGAAAAGAGCCACCCAGGTCCTTTCTTCAGGTGTAATTTTATCTTCTAAAGAGTGATCATATGCAAAATGTAATAATTCCCAGTAAGATGTATCTGAGAGACCACTGAACAATAATTACAAAAAAAAAATCTTCATTTTGTCAACAAGTAATTTTTAAGTGCAAGTAAATCTGCTTCTTTGCCAGACTGAGCTGGATCTAACTCTGATCAGGAACTAAAATTTGATTTCAAAAGATATAAAACTGAATCTAGAACAAAGAGTAGTAAGGCTGTGACGGATCCCAATTTTTAAGAAATCATGATTACCGGGGTCCCGTTGCAGAAGATCCGCAGGGTCCCGGTAATCAGAATAGTAATCATTTCCAGTGAATGAGGAGAGGTTACGGGACTGGCGGTAGGCTAAGATCATCTGGGTCCCGGAATAAAAAAAGTAATCATATCCCGTAAAGTGAGCAGTGGTGATGGACTCTCCCGCTGAGACAAGGTCAAAAGGCCATGATTGTATCGACGTTTCTCAGTCTCTCTTTGATTTCCGCTAACATCTTACCCAGGACCAAGGACTATCGTTACTCTCGCTGATCTCACTAAATCTGTGGAACCGTTTCGTCAGGAAGATCCATGATAACTGATTACTTTTACGGGGCCCGTCCCGGCCCTAAAGGGTAGCCTGTCACATAACTTTAAAAAAACTATGACTTCCTTTTGTTACTTGGTGCTCTACTATTGAAAATCATTTCAGTCTCAAACTGATATGACTAGGTCAAGGTTCGCCAATCCGTGGCTGCATAGCCACATACGGCCCTTTTATTTCTCTGTTACATTGAAAATGATAAATGTGTATCTAATTAAAATGGGCTTTATTTTCGTTCATTCATTTTTTTAAAATGAAAACCTAAATTTGAAAGTTAGGGTGATCTTGTAACATCTGATTAAAATGTGTTACAAAAATTGTAGCTCTTAACCCGCTTGCGCTTTTTGACACGGAAGTGTAGTGCTAGATTCTGCTGTTGCCTAAATGAGATGTTTCGTTAAAATTACTGTGGGGCTGGCGAAGCATTGTGAAGGAAAACTGACAGTCGTTCACTATTTTCATAAATGCAAAAAAAAAAAGCGATTATTTGAAGCCTTATTATAGTTCAAGCGTCCAAAGGGTTTTTGGCTCCGTTTGAGTGTTTTCTTTACTGTGGGAAACATGTTCAAATGACTCTTTGAGATGTAAAGGTTGCCGATCCCTAAACTTGGTTAAGGCTTGGAATTGTAACAATAGGTTGGAAAGCCGATTTAAAAAAACAAAACAAAATACAATAACTAATCTAAATCTATATGATTGCTTTGAGAAAAGAAAATAACCAAGCTGAATTTCTTTCATTTTGCAAATCAAAATCTGTCTCTTAAAGTTTACCAATTAAAACCTAGATCTAGATAAGATTTAAAAACGTAGACCTTAAATTATAAGATTAATGCTTGTATGAATTGACGAAAAACAAGTTTTGTACCATAGTAATCGCTTCCTTTTGGTATGGGCTTCGATGCATTGTAAGGCATTATTAAATAAAAGCCTCTTGAGGGAATCTAGATCTAGATCTTGATAGATATAGATTGATGTACTGGAATCTAAAATCTAGATTCAGTACGTCTTTAATCTAGATTACTTAATATAATCATGTATACAAACCTTTCATTATCTTTCTCCATTTTTTGAAGTTCGTGAAAAATGGACCTCTTAATCGATAAATAGCAAATTTTTGTTGATTCAAGTCGGATTTCCTTGCCTAAGTTGTGAAGAAACTCAAGAATTTTTAAGCAAGAGAGTGGATTCGAGTTTCGCAACCTGAGAAAAACATCGTAGCTGTTTTTTAAATATCCGGCAAACGCATGCGCAAAGTCTTTATCCTTCACCTTAAGCGCTTTGGGTGGCAATAGTATTGGTTGGATTTTTACCTTAAGTTTCTACATAACCCAGTCAAACTAACAATTAAAAAGAAAAAAAAATCTCATAACAACGAAAAGATAGATAGATAGATAGATAGATTGAGAGAGAGAGAGAGAGAGAGAGAGAGAGAGAGAGAGAGAGAGAGAGAGAGAGAGAGAGAGAGAGATCAGAGAGATCAGACCTGTCTTTGTCTATATTTCAGGGGAAATTAAAAAAAAAAAATGAAATGTTTGGAAATTTCACTTACGTCCTAATATTTCATTACTTCCCTTTGGATCCTATAAAATCTATGGACCAACAAAAATTGTTCGGCCTAGAATCAAACAATAAATCAAGAAAAATGTAGGCAAGTGTAAAGCTCAGATGACTTAATGCAAATTAACTTTTTTCAGGAAATTTTCTGTCGCAAGATTCTATGTTAGAACTATCGATTCCTTACCTCTAATAACAAATGTCGTTTCATAGATATATTATTGTTTTGAACTCAATTTGATTTGAATGAAGTGAAACCTGTAATAGTCATCTTTTAAATATCACCATTGGGCACTTCACCGCCTAACCACCGGCAATCACACATGCGCAGAATTCAGCATTGCTATTGCAAAAGTTTAGAATGATGATGCAGTCTATAGTTGTTCTTTCCTCGGAATGCCCAGCAGTAAAAAAAAAGAAGAGAGAGAGAGAGAGAGAGAGAGAGAGAGAGAGAGAGAGAGAGAGAGAGAGAGAGAGAGAGAGAGAGAGAGAGAGAGAGAGAGAGAGAGAGAGAGAGAGAGAGAGAGAGAGAGAGATTTTGAGAAGCTGTTGAGATTTTTCAACTGTCACAAGCTCTTCACCAATATCTTGTACGGTATAAAACACAGAAAGTAGTTACTACCCATCTCTGTTGTTGTTTTTTTTTTTTAAACTTTCTACGTGGACCCAAACTTCTAGACGACGTTTCCCATCTTTGTCCACACTCTTTCTCCAGGCATATCCAATGCATCCTTATT
>JAWDGP010002696.1:587500-591520 GCA_033675545.1 Elysia crispata | reverse complement strand
GAGAGAGAGTGAGAAGGAGAGGGAGAGAAAGAAAGAAAGAGAGAGTGAGAGAGAGAAAGAGAAAGAAAGAGAGAGAGAGAGAGAGAGAGAGAGAGAGAGAGAGAGAGAGAGAGAGAGAGAAAGAGAGAGTGAGAGGGAGGTCGAGCGATCCTTTCAGAGAAGAGAAGTAACACCCAGAAAAGTTTTTGCGTGGGGTTCACATTACATAAAATCCTTTTAAAACTTTTTTTCTCACGAACTTGTTTGACCCACACTCCTTTTCTCTTAGCTTCTACCCATTCTCAACCTGTGCTGCATGCATGCCTGTCCTTGCCAACTTTAGGTTAATGCTTATTAAAATATTATTTACCAATAGATATCTTTCTATCTACCAATCAATCGATTTGTGTGTACGTGTTTATGTATTATATTGGTGATCTATGTGTCCTATGCATCTATATACGCATTTATCTACTTATCTATCTTTACAACTATCTATCTATCTACCTATCAATCAAACTACCTATCCATCTATCTATTACTTTATCGATCTATCTGTCGTTATATGTTTGATTTTTTTTTACACATAGTTACCTCAACTATGTCAACATTTTTTAACAAATATTTTTTTTTTGCTTTGTGCGATTTAGATTGTTTATAAAGTAGATAAGGCAAGGATTTAAGGCTTTCTATGGGTCTAGATGATTCAGAATCTCATGAAGATATTTAGAGATTTAAAAGACTCATGAAAATATCTGACGAACTGAGAGACATTATGACGATGTTAAATCAGTTACGAGGCTCATGACAATATCATTCTAGAGAAACAAGAATCTGATGGCGATAGCAAGAAAATAAAAAGACTCGTGAAGATATCTAGAGAAACAAGAAACCCATGGCGGTACACAGAGAATTAAGACATTGGTGACGATACTATAGATTTAAGGACGATATCTAAAGAATTAAAAGACCCATGACGGTATCTAGAGAAACAAGAAACCCATGACGGTATACAGAGAATTAAGACATTAGTGACGATACTATAGATTTAAAAGATCAATGACGGTATCTAGAGAAACAAGAAACCCATGATGGTATTGAGAGATTTAAGAGATTAATGACGACATCAAGAGAGTTAAAAGACCCATGACGGTATCTAGAGAAACAAGGAACCCATGACGGTATTGAGAAATTTAAGAGATTAATGACGACATCTAGAAAATTAAGAGACTGATGACGATATTTGAAGAATAAGATTGTCATGACCATACATATAAAATATAGAGTTTGAATATATCTAATGAAATTAGAGACTGATGAGGATCTTTAACTAATTAAAGTACTCAAAACGGTGTCTTAAAATTTAAAGATTTTGAAGAATTCAGAGGGTCATGAAGATAAACTAAAGAATTAGGAGAGCAATGACGTTATCAAGATACATAAGAGACACATGAATATAACAAAATCTAGTTTTGAAAAAAGCTCCTCTAGGATTCTTGTAAGCTCCTCTCGGATTCTTGTAAGCTCCTCTCGGATTCTTGTAAGCTCCTCTCGGATTCTTGTAAGCTCCTCTCGGATTCTTGTTTGTTAAAACCATTAAGCGGAGGAAAGGAGTAGGGGATGAAAATACTTCTCTCAATTAAATGGATAAATAATTTGGAAAAGAAGACCAGAGAAATTTCAAACTCATTGTAAATGAAACTTAAGTACATTCCAGTTAGTTGATTATAAAGAGTCGCCTGTCCACTCTGATCTAAACAGAAACGGGTTGATTGAAGCTGCTGTAGTTTCCAAGATCACATTTATCAACAAGAGGAAATTCACATTAGAAATTTCCAGGCAGCTATGAACTTTATCTTTATGTTAGATCCAAGCTCTACTCTACTATTTTATACAGGAAAATGACGCAAAAACAAATTATTTAGCTTAGCATTGATTGGTAAAGAAACAGCTTAGAAAATCCTTTGGTTTGTGACCTTTTCTTTCTCTACTAAAAAGAATTAAGGTGTAATCTTAGATCCCGATGGAGCTAGATCGTTTTTTCAGTCTGTGGACACGTTCCATTTACCCGAAAAACAACAAAGCGTAAGGCAAAGACTTCCAAAAAACTTTTGTATCGTGAAATTGACAATAACCAACTAATCACGTTTCAACTCTAAATAATTACACAATACAATTAAAAAAAAAACTGTTTTTCTTTTCCTATTGTTTGAAATCATCCTTTCTAATTTTTACCACAACCAGCTGTGTCTTCATATATAGCAATTGGAAGTTTTTACCTGAGCCTAGGCTGGGCAAGAATTCGGAAACAACGAAGAATTAAAGGCAATTATCACAATGAACTATGGAGGCGAAAGATGTGGACTTTAGAAAATTGATTGTTTTTAGTAAGTAGAGAGATGAATATGGGAAAATTATCTTGAAATATCAGGACCCGGAGCGTCGTTTAACGAGCATATTAGATTTTCTATGCACTTACAGGCGTAAGTGGGGAAATCTTATCTAAACACCCACGATCACGCTACGCAGTTTAAAGAGCCAAACTTTTCCCGCAGCAAACTCAATAGAAAGGTTATCGTTATCTTAAGTATCTTTTAGAAAATTGATTGTTTTTAGCGAGTAGAGAGATGTATATGAGAAAATTATTTTGAAATATTTTTTGATGACTTCAAGAATTTAGAAATTTTTTTACTACCTTTTTTTTCTACTTTAAATTCATAAAAACAGCCAAATAGAGCTGCTGTGATTTTATCATCCATTCTTCCCCGCCCACACCTCTGTTGATATTCCGGTAACCCACGAAAGAAGATGTTGCCCCAGTCCGTTATCGTCAGCATCAAATCGATTTGAATTGTTATTTCAAATTTAGAAACTCTTAATCCTTTTTTCTCTTTTGTTTCATTTCTTTTCAGGATCTGTAAATCGAAGTTAAGTATTGAAGTCAAATAGGCGATAGAAGGAGATTTCATTACAACACAAATTGGAACTCTATTTGGCATTATTTTTGTTTCTGTTACCAAATTTGTCTCCTTTCGGAAACGCTGAATTGAAATAAATTGAAAGCCGAACTTGTTTAGATGTGTAGCAAAAATTCTAACTTAGTATAGTCGTAAATTCCCAGGCTTTTATTCCCTTATAAATCAGAAGACACACTTTGGTTGTTGTGTAGCAAAGTGGCAACAGCAACGGTGTAGAGCCTCAGAATATGCTCAAATCTTAACCTAAAACAATGCGAAAGAAACTTTCAATACACCTCCATTGAATTATAATTTCCTAATCAATTTTCATTGCTTATCCATTGTACTTCTTGCGTCAAATATGGCTAAAACAATATTTTTTTGTTTCATGTATTAAAGAAGAAGGAATTGATAAACTAAATATTCAATAGAATATTGGGCTGATAAAGGCGTTGTAACAACCTATTAATCACACAAGATCGTATGTTGCACACAGTAGCAAACAAAAAATGTTTTGAAGAGAGTCACACACTTGAAATAGATTCCACCGAATCTTCTCCAATATCAACTGCACAAACAAAATTTTGAAGTCCTACCATTTGCCCTTACAAGCTTTGCAATAATTTTAATTTTAGTAATATTACCCCGCAAAGCATAACTGATGCATAACTTTCCTTAGTTGATGGTAATTAAGCTCAAACCCATACAATAAAATTACTCATCCTAAAAAAAACCAAAAAACCACTAGAACACAAAACAAACAAACAAAGACAAAAAAAAATAGAACAGAACAAAACAAAAGCTTTCACAAATTTGTTAAAAATTGTGTTATAAAAACAGGAAATGTATATGTTTTTACGAAAGAAATCAAGAGTATCTTGCCGTTGATTTGGCTCAACCTGGGATTTGTCGAAAACGACGCTTAAATGATAGTAACGACATAATCACATGAGATGCTTTCCCTCTAGACGGAAATTTGACTATGTTTATGGTTATTGTCATCAAAACCATTACTATCATCGTAACATTTTGTCGGTTTTCTTCCTTCTTTATCTCCCTTTTCTTTTATGCTTTTCTTTATACT
>JAWDGP010002696.1:507500-582500 GCA_033675545.1 Elysia crispata | reverse complement strand
TAGTAGTAGTAGTAGTGGTAGTAGCAGTAGTAGCAGTCGTTGTAGTAGTGGTAGGATAAGAAGCAGTAGCAGCAGCAGTAGTGGTAGTGGTAATAACAGTTGATGTCGTTTTAGTAGTAGTAGTAGTATTATGATTCGTGTCAAAGTTGAGGTAAGTTTTAACATCCTAGCTAGTTTTCCACAGCTAAGAACTTGTAAAAGTTCGAAAGACAATTGCATGTTCTTTCCTTTATGATTTTTAGAAATATGACTACAATGTTTCAATCAGAGCTCACTAGTTTAACCTGTAAACCAACATGGGTATCCCTATATAATTGTAGTATGTAAAGGATCTAATACATACTTCTTGCAAAAACACTAAAAAAAAAAGAAAAAACAAATAACAACAACAACAACAACAACAAAAACAACAACAAAAAAAAAAATCAGTTTTAGAACTGAGACCAGACGTTTAACAGAACGCAGAATGCGCATTAATCTTTTGTCATTTTTTACTAGGAAAATCTGCAAGCTTTTAAAATACTTTTGTTTGAAGGAAAATGCTTTGATCCTAATCCCTTAGCAATGTCTGTGGATAGAGTAAACGCGATTAAACGATCTTAGCCAGTCCAGTAGCATCATTCTTTTTGATAGGCTGGTAAGTCTTTATCGAGAGATTGTTTTGCATCCCATATCTACCCATAATGGGGCCTTGTTGCAAAACTGACAGCTGTTTGTATACTTGTTAACTTTCACACTATATTAAGACTGCTAGTTAACATCTTTCCAACTATCACAAAACATTTACGACAGCATCTGAGAGTTGTTGGTATACTTGTTAACATTGACTTTATGTTAAGACTACACTTTAACGCCTTTCCAAAAATCACAGAGCTCAGCCACCATATCTGAAAATTGTTAAAGTACTTGTTAACATTCACTTTATAGTAAGACTACAGTTTAACGCCTTTACAAAATTCACAGAGCTCAGCCACCATATCTGAAAATTGTTAAAGTTGTTAACATTGACTTTATGTTAAGACTACAGTTTAACGCCTTTCTAAAAATCACAGAGCTCAGCCACAATTTCTGAAAATTGTTAAAGTTGTTAACATTCACTTTATAGTAAGACTACAGTTTAACGCCTTTCCAAAAATCACAGAGCTCAGCCACCATATCTGAAAATTGTTAAAGTACTTGTTAACATTCACTTTATAGTAAGACTACAGGTAAGCATAGAGATTTTTCTGGCTTAGATGTAAATCACTTTGGTGGGAAACATCTGCAAAGGCTGATCAAAGTAACAATGACAGAGAATAAAACTTTCTGTTCTATCGGTCTCTACACTCTCATGCTTCTATTTGCGTTTTAAAATATAAAATGAAGATGCTGCTAACCTAATATGTTACAAAATAATCTAGATCCTCTCCACAATGTTTCTTAAGGTTAGAGTAACGTATTTAAAAGCTTTATTCCAGAAAATAGTAAGATGATTTTGGCTGAAACGGTATCCCGCAATGCCTACAGTATCGTGTCTAAATCTATGATTAAACGATCAAAGCGAATGCACATCAATCTCACTTCTCCCTCCTCGTACACCCTCTGTCTGAATCTCATATCAATCTCACTTCTTCCTCCTCTGTCTGAATCTCATATCAATCTCACTTCTTCCTCCTCTGTCTGAATCTCATATCAATCTCACTTCTTCCTCCTCTGTCTGAATCTCATATCAATCTCACTTCTTCCTCCTCTGTCTGAATCTCATATCCCTCTTACAAAGCAGCTTAATTTTAGTTACTCTTGTACTCGGAAAACTATATTAAAAAATCACTTCGTGAATCTTCCTTATAATTATTTCCGCCCCTCGTATTTTTTATAGTCTGATGCGAACAAAGCTCTCCCTTGAAGATTTCAACTTCCGTTTCCGACAATAAAAAATGATTCAATACGCGACATGAAACAGGCGATAAAACATGAGAACATAGTGTCTAGCATCATGATTAATCCATACATCTAGCCTCCAGTATAATGTTTCCTGAAATGACCATACATGCTGGGGAAATCTCTTATTATCCATACACGATGAATAACAGGTAATGCCAATGAAGAGAGAAAAAAATTGCAAAGCGGAAGTATAAGCTTATGAAATCTGTTATGTCCCCCGCATACGCACAGAGAGCCAGACGAAAATGAAACAGTCTTTGTTAGTAACGTTGACCGATGTTGTTTTCAGATTGACCAAATATCAACTGTATATTCTGTGCAATCTACACTGTCTACTAGGCTTGGTTATCTTTGATTCCGTTCTTGCTTGGTGCCATGAAAGGCTCTCTATTACGCTTTCTATCAATAAGTAGAAGGCTTCGAATTATGGTAAAATTATCCACTCAAGCTCACTGTGTAAATTATTCTCTTACCTATAGTATGCACTTAATCCTGTTGGCAATTTAAGAAAAAAAAAAAAAAAAGAAAAAACTGCTCCATCTTTTCGACCCTGGCGCAGCAGTCACAAAACAGCCAGATGGTCTTCTTTGTCTCCCCAATCCTTTTCCTATTTACTATATGTTATTCATTATTTTCATGTCAGCATTAATCACTGAAAGAAAAAGTTAAAAAATATCAAGTATGTTAAAATCAAGATGTTACTAATCATAAATGAAATCAAGATTGCTTTTAGCAGCTCAATTCTTCGAAAGTTTGAGAGATTTTAATGATGTTAGAAGAGAGCACCTTTCCCGAACTCCTTTCAAATATTTAATGCTTTGTCATGTTTACTTCAAAGGCCGTATGTTAACCATTTTGTTATCTTTTTCAAAGCTTTAATATCTAGGGTAATTTAGGGAGATCTAGCTTTAGGGCTTGTTTCTATTCTTCTTCTGAATATAGATAAATGTGAAACTCATTTTCTTTCCGTTCTGTATTTAACCACTCCAATGTTTTTTTTTTTTTTTTTTTTTTACTTCGACGTGTTATAACTTCGCAACAAAAAAACACCAAAAAAACCCCCCTCCCCCCAAAAAAAAACAACCAAAAACCTCAACAACCTACGAACAACAGAAGCAGCAGCAACATTACACTCACAATCAGGGCTAACATCATCATCATCATCATCATCATCAACAACAACAACAACAACAGTGTAGTATAGAGGATTGCCAATAGATCATACCAATAAAGAAAACGATTTAAAACAAAATATTAATATATATATATATATCCAGAGACCACAAATATGAAAATTGTAAAGAACGTTGCAACATTGATTATGTAAACATTTCTGGGAAAAAAAAATCTCCTCCCAGAATCAAAATTTACCTCACTGTGTTTTCAGCGGATCATGAAAGCGTGCGAGTTTTAGGATAGGCACAGCAAAAAAGAAACCGCGCAAATACCGAACCATGAAATTCCGCCTTTAGGGTTACTTCATAAAAATAAACTAATTGATCATAACATTTCAAACATGCCCATGTTTGAAATGTTATGATCAATTAGTGAGGACTTGTTGGTAGAATAATCTAAAACTAGCTAACCAGCTCTGTTCACGCCAATAATTACACTTACGAAAACTAGATACTTCTCATCGGCACAAAACACAGTCAACACACTACGTAAATTCTAAAAGAGCTTTTTGTTTACTCTCGCTTTGAGACTTTCGGTTCAACGCTGTATAATTCTCGTGCCTCTTGTCTGAAATATCTCCTCTTCTCTTCGTTGGTACAGGCGAATTGTACACCAGTTTTTCGAATCTTCTCTATGCTTTTAATATATATATATATATATATATATATATATATATATATATATATATATATATCTGTTACATCTAATATATATATATATATACATATATATATAAAATTATATGTTTTTCAGTCATCTTTTCATTGTGTTTGCTCTCCACTTTTGCATGTAGAAAAAGTAGCTGTCGATCCCTCTATTCTACGGACGTCACATCTTTGCCCAACACATCTTTACTCAGCAAAGCAAGTTGAAAAGGTTTTATTAAAATAGAATAGTTGTACGGCGCGTATCACAAGCAATTCTCAAGTTTTTGTCTCAAGTCTCCAGCTGTTCCACTGGTAGAATGAGATAAATCGTAGGCAATTCCTTTGAACATGTTTTGGTCTCGTTCGATCTGACGATCCATGCATTAAGAGTTTAGAGCTATCCACTTTTGCCCCCTGTCCAAACACCTCGAGCCAAAACTATCTAGTTATCTTCAAGTTTAAAGTACATGTACTTTGGCGGCCAGGCACTTTTAACTGCTGAATCCCTGTTGTGAGAGAAGAAGATGAAAGCACGGAGGGGGGAAGAGACAATTCCGCCTTCATATAAATAAATGGGCATGGTTTGAAATTTTATGATCACTTAGTGAGGACTTGTTGGTAGAATAATCTAAAACTAGCTAACCAGCACTGTTCACGCCAATAATTACACTTACGAAAACTAGATACTTTCTATTTTTTTCTCAGCGGCACTTGGTAAAATGTTTTGGGTTTTTCACTTCACTAGATAGTTAGCAAGACGATTTTAATATATCATCTTTCCTTTTTTTAAACTATAAATAGTTATCTTGCAATATGCTTGCGATTTTGGTTCCAGTTTTTTTAGGCTATCTAACTCAGTTTCTTGTGATTGATGTAAAATTGGTGACAAAATTAATGCAGCAAATTTGATTGAAAGACATATTTTTAATATTTCCGGTGTATATCCTGTTAAAATAAAATAATATATTAGGAGAATATTATAAAAGTCAGAGGGTTCGCGAATAGATACTGAATGGAATAATTATTGCACTCACAATAAACGAAAACAATGGTTCACATAGTTCAATAATCTCTCTTACTGGAAAATGAGCTTATTCTGTGCATTCTTAATCTATTCAAAGATCCTTTCAAACGTTTAAAGAAAGGCTGCGCATTTCCGCAAAAAAAGAAAGTGTCTAAACGTGCACTGCCTTGCGGGAATGTATAGCTCCTACTAACTATCTAGTGAACTGAAAAACCCAAAACATTACACTAAGTTGAACGTGAAGATTAATGTAGTATATTTTCTGTCCATAATTTAAATCGATTGTTGTTCCAGTGATCGACTCATGAGCCAAACACAGACCCTAAATACTCTCTGTAACAAAACAGTTTTTTCCCCATCGGCTCCCACAAGTGATCGAAATTACTTTGCTGGGTTCGAGAGTACGATTTTAGCAATAGTGTTCAGTGCTAGTATTACCCATCATACAAATGGCAAAACTTAATAATTTCCTGCCATAATGTCTTCGCTCAGTGCTGCATCTCCATAATGCGGTGACAAAATACATGTATTTTGATTTCGCTCCAATCCGGTAGCCACAGATACAGCCACAAATACGCGTAAACGTTTTCTATTATCACAATACTGAGTTCCTGAAGAGATGTGCCCCAGGGAAAGAAGACGACCTTGCTTACTGTAAGGAGCCATGTCAGAAATGTTAGAACACTCTCATAGCGAGATCCCGGACTGACATGGACTTAAGTGGAACAAGTTGTCAGTTGCGGCTTCAAACCGGCCGAACATCTCCTTCGGGCTTCTAGCCTGTCTCCTAGATCTAGCTCCATGCCTCCTTATTTGTAATCAAAAGTGTTTAGCTACGGTTTTCGTCACCAAGTTTGCTCAACTTATCACACGAAGTTGCTTGTACGGGTAACAATCTAGAACCGAAGAATCTGCCATAATTCTGATAACAAGTGAAACATCCAAGGTAAGCCTTATATCTTTGATATATCTTTGCAAACAAGAAAACATAAAAATTTTTTTCCACACGTGCCACCTAAAATGTCTAAAAAAAAAAAAGGCAATAAATAGATTATTTTGGCTTATTTGGCTACCCCGCTATGTCTGCAAGTTTCCCTAATATTTACGATAACATCCATATAAACACTTCCTAAAAGCCTATTTAACTATAATCATAATGTAGAGAGGTTATTTGGAGCTCAAAGATCTAGTGGACTAATTTGTTAAAAAAAAATGTCCTTAGTCATGTCCATCTCGTTTATTCTTTTTGTTTCTTTTGTGGCGAAACCGTCTGGACGTTATTATAATTCTCAAATTGAAGCTATAAGAAGCTAAAGATTTGCTAAGAAAGGGGATTGTTCCCCTTTGATTAGGACTACCAGTTATGATTTTGTCGTGTTAAGCTGAGTTATAGTGACTATGCGGTTGGTTATCATATTATTTCTTTATTTCTTACGTACAGACATAAAGTCATCAAGGTTAGTTTTATAACGCTATCTTAACTAGTGATTTTCAACATTTTGGGACAAAAAGAAAAAAAAATTCTAAGCTACCTAAAAAAAAAGAAAAAAAAGAAGTATGTTACTTTTAATAACCAGTAACGAAATACTCACACTTCTTTTACTTTATATAATAAGTTTTAAAACTGTCGGCGCTTAAGATACAACGTAAAATGTTATTCTTGTAGTTCTTACATGATTCTATCAATTATTCTATATACAGCGAGACATTTCCGACGCCCACAATGCTACAAGGAAAAGGAGACTCAAAGAATAATACAAATTCGTTAAGGTCACATTGAAACTGTTTTATAATGATGTTCATTACTTATTCTAGATTATTCTTCCATTTTTTGGTCAACTCTTATCAGTGCATGAATCAGTTGTCGTGTAAAGAATGCCTTAGCGCGTTCGGTCGAGACTTCTTCTTTTGTTCATCAAAAGATATAGCAATATAATCTATTGGTAATTTGGGGACACACGTAATGCGGTACACCAATAGCATTGGTAGTTGTTTTCGCCATCAAGAGATATAGAAGTATAATCTATTGGTAATTTGGGGACATACATAATGCGGTACACCAATAGCATTGTTGGTTGTTTTCGCCATCAAGAGATATAGAAATATAATCTATTCTGGGGACACACGTAATGCGGTACACCAATAGCATTGGGGGTTGTTTTCGCCATCAAAAGATAATAGCAATATAATCTATTGATAATTTGGGGACACACGTAATGCGGTACACCAATAGCATTGGTAGTTGTTTTCGCCATCAAAAGATATAGAAATATAATCTATTGGTAATGTGGGGACACACGTAATGCATCGGCGGTTGTTTTCGTCTAGCCTTTCGCTTAAAAAAAAGAAAAAAAAACGAATGCTTTCCATGTAATTTCTAGTTAAATAATTTTCAGTATAATTGAACGAAAAAATATTGCCCAAATCATATGTTTATGGAAATTTAAAAAAAATATACTCTCTTTCTTCTCTTAAAATAAAACCTTTTATGGTGAGAGGAACTCTGCTTGTGCTAATAAAACATTCTTTTGATAAGCGATCATAGAAGCTAAGAGTTAAAAACAACAACAAACATCTTTATTCAATAGCGATGATGAGGCTGTTAAATATATTCTTGACTGCTGTCGATATTTTGCTTCTTCTTCTTCTTCTTCTTCTTCTTCTTCTTCTTCTTCTTCTTCTTCTTCTTCTTCTTCTTCTTCTTCTTCTTCTTCTTCTTCTTCTTCTTCTTCTTCTTCTTCTTCTTCTTCTTCTTCTTCTTCTTCTTCTTCTTCTTCTTCTTCTTCTTCTTCTTCTTCTTCTTCTTCTTCTTCTTCTTCTTCTTCTTCTTCTTCTTCGTCTTCTTCTTCAAAACCTGAACTTCAGCATTGATTCTCTATGTCACATGACATGCCTAGGAAACATCCCATTAAGACATTTTGTTTGAGTTCTTTGCTCTTCAATCACACTGCTGATTTTTAATCTAAACACAATTATGAACATGATGAGGCTGTGACCCTTCCATCACTTAAAAAATGCTGGTTTGATGAATTCCTAGGAGAAGGTGCATGTCGTCTTCTGATTAGAGGCATTTCAGATTTATTCCGTCCTCTTCCCAGTATTTGTTTGGACTGTTTTTGATGCCTTGAACTTCTTAAAGAGAGCAACTAGTTGATGACTGGGGTATTAAAAGAACCATCTTGAAGCTGTTTTTGTTAACTTCTTGGTTTACAGTTTAACCAAAGTAAACGGCAATATTCAAAATAGAGGTATGATATTTTCCAGCCGCCAACAAGCCAATATTTATAAGGATATTCTCTATCAAATGGTCCTCGACTGTAGATAATGGATTCGACTGGAAGGCAGTTCATTGGTAAATGATAAAATTTTCTGTTGCTGCCCCAAAGTACTTACTTAATTGCTTCTAGAATCGACTGGAGTTTAACATCAGATTAAAAACAAGCCAAGGCAATTCAGATCTTCAGTCAATAGATGGATTACCTTTCCTTAACTGTCTGGCTAGATTGATGAAGAAGGTGGTTCCCAATAGGCTTTTGGGGTATACAAACAGGAAAGAACCTGTCATTAGTCAACAAATACGACTGAGATAAAAATTTGTTTTTTAAAAGCAAAACAACGAGTTACCCAGACATCCTCCGGAATATCGTGTTTTCTGGAGAGAACCATTCGTAGTGCATTATAAATATACAGTCGGGAAAATAACCAAGGAAATGTTTTGAAAATTTGACGCATAAACGAAAATTTAACATGAGCATTGGTATATAGATCACAATTATCTTTTTACATTATTTTAATTAGAGTATATCCATAGATATATTTGATAGAAACTAATATTATCCTAGATATAGATTATGCAAACAACCATAAACTCAGTATTTATTCTCTGATGCCCCTGTTCCCCCTGTCCAATTTTTGCTCCTTTCTAATTTCACACACAACGTCTAAGGCTAGAGCTGTTTATTTTACTTTAAGAAACTTCAGGGAACTGAACGCATGTAGCTCAAAAACTTCGCAAAGCTAACGATTCTAAAACTTTGTTCAAAGCTTGGGGTTTGGAAACTATTCTAATCTAGCGAATTTTCAACTATTTTAAAAACTTGGACTCCGAAAGTTGCTCTAAACTAAAAAGAATGACAAAGGCTCTAAAACAAATTAACTACAAGACTAATTTAAGCTAAATAGTATGAAAATTCTAAGTTATAAAAAGACATAAAACTACTCAAAACTAGATGCACACAAAACTGTTTTCTTTTTTGAAGGCTTTAATTTTGAAAACTACTTATAAGTCTTGATTTATTTACAAGTCATAAGGATTGTATATCTTATAATTGCAAAAGGTTCATCATACGATTATTACGCATGACACTCATACCGAATGAATTTACAAAAGAAACAAAAAGTCACTTATTTTTTTCCCCCGCAAATCCGAAATAACGCCAGTGCCAGGACAGGTGGATGCCACACAACTAAGTCTGTGCAGAGATTGGATGACATTGCTACATGTTCTTTAGTGTCGATGCCTGGGATGGACAGCAGCGTATGATTCATTCCATAATTTGTTTGATATTTGATACAGCCCGTTAACTACAACTTTTCTACACACCGAACAAGTCTCAGTCGGAAGGGCTGAACTGCGAAGGTAAGTTTCAAACTCATCTACCGACGGTAGAACAGCTTGAACTCGCGAAGAATATCTATGCGATACAACTGTTTTTTTTTTTTTATAAGAGCTAAGTTTCAAATTTCACGGTCACCGGTGCTCTATACAAAATAAAAGAAAATTGATTAACATATCTTTGTTCTTAATATAATTATTCTTAGAAATGTATGTTTTGTATAATTATACGCGTATTTTAAAAAGAATTGTTAGCTAACAATGTCAGCAGCAACACATTGTTCATAAACAAATTATTACTTCGGACGGCTGCACTTACCAGCACTCACAAGAACACAAATGTCAAAAAAACCAACCCCCCCAAAAAAAAAAACAAAAAAAAACAACAACAACAAAAAAAAACAACAACAACAAAACAAACAAACGAAAAAAAGACAAAAAAAAACAAAAAAACAACAACAAAGAACAAAAAACAACAACAACAATAACAACAACACACATCTCTAACTTTAAACAAATTTTGTATATCAGGATTAATGTAATATCTAGATAAGTTTCGGATTTTAGTCGGTATACCCTGGTGCTTTCGTATTTTAGGCCGGTTACTAAAGCTGATCTTGTTACAATGAGAAGCAAAAAAAGAAATAGAGGATTTCTTCGTCTTATTTTAATCTTGTTTGTTCGTTGTAAACGACACCCAGATGGGTACTGTTATTGGTAAAGATTCATGAAAGAGCTAATGTGACTTATCTTAAAGTTTTATTTGAAGCTTTGGTAGTAGAAAAAGATGAGTGTGACTTTTTCAGAATTAACCACAACATGGCGATAAAATAAACAATTTTGAATTTAGTAATATATTTTCTGTATAATATTGTCCCTAAATATCTCCGTCATTTTGCAACATAACGTCCAACCCTTTCGACTCACTTCTCTGACAAGTGACCAAATGGATAGACGCGGTCCTTGGGAAAAAAATTACTTCAAGAGACCACAGCCATTTCTTCACGTAATCAATGAATTCTTCATCGTCGTCAAAGTGTTGTCCTGCTTGGTAACGCTTCAGGGATCCCAAATGGTTGATAATCAGATGGTGCAAAGCCCGGAATGTGTGTTGGAATGGGGCAAAATCTCCCAACCATATTTTTCTATCCACTCTCGCGTCGCTTTTGCCGTATCTGGGGTGGCATGGTCGCGATGGAACATTACGCCTTTAGTCAATCGTCCTTGACGTTGTCGGCGAACTTCATCTCTAAGTTTGTCAAGAGTTGACAGTACCTAGTAGCATCGTTGGTCTGTCCCAGCTCTAGTATTTCGAAAGAATGACACCCTATCCATCCCTCCAAAATTGTTGCCATTATCTTCTTTGCAGTCGGACTGACTTTTGACCATTTCGCCTCTGGCGATGAAGGATACTTCCATGTCATCGAATCTTGTTTCATTTCTGGGGCGCATCGGTGTAATCACTTGTAATGTCGTCAACGAAAGCATTTTGATACTCTGATCTCAAGCAGCACAGACAACACTGCGAGCAACGCGTCGGCACCTTCTTCGCATTAGTAGATTCCTGTACACGTCCAGTCTCCGAGTCTACTGGTCATCCGTCAGTTGGTTAGGAACACGTCCAGTGTCTGAGTCTACTGATCATCCGTCAGTTGGTTAGGAACACGTCCAGTGTCTGAGTCTACTGGTCATCCGTCAGTTGGTTAGGAACACGTCCAGTCTCTGAGTCTACTGATCATCCGTCAGTTGGTTAGGAACACGTCCAGTCTCTGTGTCTACTGGTCATCCGTCAGTTGGTTAGGAACACGTCCAGTGTCCGAGTCTACTGGTCATCCGTCAGTTGGTTAGGAACACGTCGCGCAAAAAAATTTCCTACGGTAAGGTTCGTCAAACACAGTTCTATACTCTAGAATCAAGTTGAATTCTTTAAGATCTACTATCTTAATACATATCAAAAGTAACTACTATTTTCGGAACCATGAAATTTCAAATATTTCAGAGACATAGTTATAACATTATCTTTGCTGTCTGAATACTTCAGGGTTTTCTATATTTGTTATTGTTATATTGGTTGGTTCTTACTTTTTCGAATGCTTCACCCTCTTATTTGACCTACATCATTTTAGTAAGAATCTGTGGTTCTGATCTTTCTTGGTTATAAGGATTTGCTTGATTAAAAAAAATGTCGGATTACGGTTCATCGACTTCTTCTGCGTCCCGGTGATATTGCCAGTCCATCAAATCTGGAATCCTATGGCTCTGACAAACTCCAAAGTTTTGTTTTGTGGCATTGCGTTTATCATGGAGGGTTGTGGTCTGCTGTTTTAGTTCTGAGTGGGTTGAACATTCCCATAGGTTGTGTTCAGTTGTTTGAGCGCCATATAAGGAACCATAGAGGAAATGGAGGAAAGAAAGAAGTGATATGAGAGAGAGAGAGAGGGAGAGAGTGTTTGAGAGAAATAGATGGAAAAACAGGAAGGGGGATGGAAAGAGAGAGAGAAAGATATATATATATATAGAGAGAGAGAGAGAGAGAGAGAGAGAGAGAGAGAGAGAGAGAGAGAGAGAGAGAGAGAGAGACAGACAGACAGACAGACAGACAGACAGACAGACAGACAGACAGACAGATAGACAGACAGGGAAAGATACGGAGATAAAAAGAGAGCAATATCATGGACTTATCGTTTTGAATAGAAAAAGTAAAAAAGAAATATCAAAACACAACTAAGTAAAAGATGTGGAAACAGAACCGAATTACAAATTATATTGAAATATCCATAGACAGTTACAGTTACAAAGCCGAGTAAAATTGCCAATCACCATATCGATCTTCATCTAATGTAGACCTTATCTCCTCTATCCTTTAGTCTTGCAAGTCTTGCGGTAAGCAGCTGGCTCGGGCTGAATCTTCATCATTCATAATCTTTCAGTCCATTGATTCCCTGCCGCTCATCACCCATCCTAGCCTACTTTCTCTCTCTCTCTCTCTCTCTCTCTCTGTGTCTCTCTCTGTCTCTGTCTCTCTCTCTGTCTCTGTCTCTGTCTCTCTCTCTCTCTCTCTCTGTGTCTCTGTCTCTCTCTCTCTCTGTCTCTGTCTCTGTCTCTCTCTCTCTCTCTCTCTCTCTCTCTCTCTCTCTCTCTCTTTCTCTCTCTCATTTTATATAATTCTCACCATGCTATCTTTAATTCTGTCTAGGAGGGTATTTTTTAAAAAAATCGATACCTCTTTTTTTCTCACAGTGTCCTTTATCACACAAACACACACACGTAATCTGTCTCTTTCTCTCTCATATAATTAAAATTTATAACAACTTAAGTAAATAGATCTGCTTTTATCGTCCTCTTTATATATATATATATATATATATATATATATATATATATATATATATAATTTTTTTTTTAAATAGTTGCGCACTTAACTTTTTTTCTTCAAATGAAAGTCCTATGTAAGTATATAAATCTCGCATCATACTTGGCGCAATGTTTCCGGTAAGAAGCAAAATCAAACGTGTAAATTGCAGTTTCCTGTCAAGGTAATCAGAAATAATGAGGTCTTAAAATAAGATGAACCACTGGTAATGAGCCACTGGCTATATCTTCTTTAATTTACCGGTCTAAAGAATCCATTATGGCTGGTATAGCTTTGTCTCAGCTGTGCCATTACTCCACTGCTTTTCTCTTTCAGCACCGTTCTCTCATTGTCCGTTCGCTCTCTCTCTCTCTCTCTCTCTCTCTCTCTCTCTCTCTCTCTCTCTCTCTTTCTTTCTGTCTGTCTCTCTTTCTTTCTTTCTGTCTGTCTGTCTCTTTCTTTCTGCCTCTCTTTATCTCTCTCTCTCTCTCTCTCTCTCTCTCTCTCTCTCTCTTTCTTTCTGTCTGTCTGTCTGTCTCTCTTTCTTTCTTTCTGTCTGTCTGTCTCTTTCTTTCTGCCTCTCTTTCTCTCTCTCTCTCTCTCTCTCTCTCTCTCTCTCTCTCTCTCTCTCTCTTTCTGTCTGTCTGTCTGTCTGTCTGTCTGTATGTCTCTCTCTCTCTCTCTCTCTCTCTCTCTCTCTCTCTCTCTCTCTCTCTCTCTCCATCTGTCTTGTCTCTTTCTTACTACCGGTCCACTTTTTCCTCACTATCTTTTTTTTACTTATTATCTTCCATCCTTGTTCTGAAGCCCTTTGCTCTTAGCTTTTTCCTGCAGGATATCCTCTGCTGGACACATTTTGTTCTGCTTTCGAGGACACGGGATGACAAGAATGAATTGAGATGGAGATGGAAGAAGACAGATAGGCGGATTAAAAGATAATCACGGCTTAGGTCTAATGGAGAGAAATATAAGATATTAATGATTTATACATGATTTTACAAATTGCAAGTACAATCAATCGATGGTTAGCTTCTTATATAAGGATGAAGAGTTAAAAAAACCCATCAAGATAGAGAAAATTACGAAAGATTGACAAATAAAAGATATACATGATGATGGACGTACAAAAAAGGCATATTTAGTGCAGATAGAGAATAGTTCAGATATTGTAAAATTTTGCCAATGAGAATGATAGTGGAAGTGAATGGAAAAGAGAAAGGCAAATAGAGAAACTCTAAAGGAGAGCAAGAGGAGAGGAATAAATAGACATATACAAATATATATATATATATGTCTCTCTCTCTCTATGTGTGTGTGTCTCTCTGTCTCTCTCTCTATGTGTGTGTGTCTCTCTGTCTCTCTCTCTCTATGTGTGTGTCTCTCTGTCTCTCTCTCTATGTGTGTGTGTCTCTCTGTCTCTCTCTCTATGTGTGTGTCTCTCTGTCTCTCTCTCTCTATGTGTGTGTCTCTCTGTCTCTCTCTCTATGTGTGTGTCTCTCTGTCTCTCTCTCTCTATGTGTGTGTGTCTCTCTGTCTCTCTCTCTATGTGTGTGTCTCTCTGTCTCTCTCTCTATGTGTGTGTGTCTCTCTGTCTCTCTCTCTATGTGTGTGTGTCTCTCTGTCTCTCTCTCTATGTGTGTGTGTCTCTCTGTCTCTCTCTCTATGTGTGTGTGTCTCTCTGTCTCTCTCTCTATGTGTGTGTGTCTCTCTGTCTCTCTCTATGTGTGTGTCTCTCTGTCTCTCTCTCTCTATGTGTGTGTCTCTCTGTCTCTCTCTCTATGTGTGTGTGTCTCTCTGTCTCTCTCTCTATGTGTGTGTCTCTCTCTCTCTATGTGTGTGTCTCTCTGTCTCTCTCTCTCTATGTGTGTGTCTCTCTGTCTCTCTCTCTCTATGTGTGTGTCTCTCTCTCTCTATGTGTGTGTCTCTCTGTCTCTCTCTCTCTATGTGTGTGTCTCTCTGTCTCTCTCTCTATGTGTGTGTGTCTCTGTCTCTCTCTCTATGTGTGTGTGTCTCTGTCTCTCTCTCTATGTGTGTCTCTCTGTCTCTCTCTCTATGTGTGTGTGTCTCTCTGTCTCTCTCTCTATGTGTGTGTCTCTCTGTCTCTCTCTCTCTATGTGTGTGTGTCTCTCTGTCTCTCTCTCTATGTGTGTGTCTCTCTGTCTCTCTCTCTATGTGTGTGTGTCTCTCTGTCTCTCTCTCTATGTGTGTGTCTCTCTGTCTCTCTCTCTATGTGTGTGTCTCTCTGTCTCTCTCTCTATGTGTGTGTCTCTCTGTCTCTCTCTCTATGTGTGTGTGTCTCTCTGTCTCTCTCTCTATGTGTGTGTCTCTCTCTCTCTCTCTCTCTATGTGTGTGTCTCTCTCTCTCTCTCTCTCTCTCTGTGTGTGTCTCTCTCTCTCTCTCTATGTGTGTGTCTCTCTGTCTCTCTCTCTATGTGTGTGTCTCTCTGTCTCTCTCTCTATGTGTGTGTCTCTCTGTCTCTCTCTCTATGTGTGTGTGTCTCTCTGTCTCTCTCTCTATGTGTGTGTGTCTCTCTGTCTCTCTCTCTATGTGTGTGTGTCTCTCTGTCTCTCTCTCTCTATGTGTGTGTCTCTCTGTCTCTCTCTCTATGTGTGTGTGTCTCTCTGTCTCTCTCTCTCTGTGTGTGTGTCTCTCTGTCTCTCTCTCTATGTGTGTGTGTCTCTCTGTCTCTCTCTCTATGTGTGTGTGTCTCTCTGTCTCTCTCTCTCTATGTGTGTGTCTCTCTGTCTCTCTCTCTCTATGTGTGTGTGTCTACTCTGAAGTCTCTCTCTCTATGTGTGTGTGTCTCTCTGTCTCTCTCTCTATGTGTGTGTGTCTCTCTGTCTCTCTCTCTATGTGTGTGTCTCTCTGTCTCTCTCTCTATGTGTGTGTCTCTCTGTCTCTCTCTCTATGTGTGTGTCTCTCTGTCTCTCTCTCTCGCCCACCCTCACCTTTCCATACACCTTGAATCACAGCATGGCCGATCCACGGGTCAGTTAGGGATCTCACCTGTTCAACTCGTCCTTGGTTTATAGACTACACTGAAGTGGCCGAACCACGGGTCAGTTAGGGATCTCATCTGTTCAACTCGTCCTTGGTTCATAGACTACTCTGAAGTGGCCGAACCGGGCAATCTAAGAACCAATCACTCACTCTATTTCTGCCTGTGTCTCATTCTCTCTCTCTCTCTCTCTCTCTCTCTCTCTCTCTCTCTCTCTCTCTCTCTCTCTCTCTCTCTTCTCAATACCACACCATCTTTATTTTTCCTCTCTCTCTCTCTCTCTCTCTCTCTCTCTCTCTCTCTCCGTCTCTCTTCTCAATACCACACCATCTTTATTTTTCCTCTCTCTCTCTCTCTCTCTCTCTCTCTCTCTCTCTCCCACCTCCTAGTAAAATCGGTTACATTTATTTTGAAGTAGTAAAAAGTTTTTCATTTTATTGTTTTTTTTGCAATAGAAGCAGATTTGTATTTATTCCCAACATCGCTGATCTCCATACAAATTTTGTGGAAGCAAGATTAGAAAATGATCAGTTGACAGTAGTTCCGGAAACAAACTTCTATTCGACCGACATTCGAGATCTGCAAAATATGTTACAGACTTATGCTACTTGGTTTACTAGTTCTATCCCAAATAGAGGCATTTTTTTCATTGAAGACCAATGAAATAATTGTTACCAAAGACTCATGTGCGGAGTATAATTATTATCTTTGTCATTATCTTTCATCATCGTTAGTGCGTTTTATTACTTTTTCTCTGACTTTTATGAAGATACTTAGCTAATTTTGTAAAATCCCTAACTATTTCTTGATCTTTAAAAAAGAATTGCTCATTATCCTGTAGGACAGTGCACCTGAGGCACTTTTTGTCCTTACCCAAATAGCTTGAAAATGGGACATCTGGAAGGGTCTTGAAATTAAAAAAAAAGTTATGGAATAAAGTATTACCGTACCTCTAAGCATTCTGGTAGTGAAGTCAATTCTTTTGAACGTGTGAGCTCCTCAGTAGGGAGATTGAAAAGAAAGAAAATAACAAAAATCATTTTCAAAACAATCAGCGCGTCAAATTGAATTCTTTAATTTTATTTTCACTTACCTCTTCTCCTTATAGTTTATGTATTTCTTTCCTCCCATTTCAATCTGCCTTTCTTCTGCCGCTCTCTCTACTTCAATCCACCTACCTCCCATTTTCTCGCTCTCTCTCTCTCTCTCTCTCTCTCTCTCTCTCTCTCTCTCTCTCCCCCTTCCCCTCTCTTATTCACAATTTCTCTTTTTTTTCTCTCAGCATAACTATTTCTCTCTCTCTATCTCTCCCTCTCTCTTTCTCTCTCTCCTTCCCCTCTCTTCTTCACAGCCTCTCATTTTTTCAATAAAGCTATTTCTTTTTGTCTCTCTTTTTCTCGCCCAACTCTTCAAATTTATAAATCTATATCTTTAATTATTGTGGATCCGCATTATTAATTCAGGTTTCAGATATCAAATACGAGTTCTACTTTTTTGTTATGGAGAGGAAAGGAAATATTTATAACTTTTATGAAACTCAATGATAAGGAAATTTTCAACTTTGAAAAAAAAAACAATTGTTGACCATTGCTTAGCATCAATAACAACTATACATGTATGTTGAAACCTCATCATTGTTTCGATGTGGTACCATTTATTTCAATTCTCTCTCTATTTTCCCATCCATCCTTCCATCTATCTAATTGTGTATTTAACTATCTATCTTTTCTATCTATCGATCTATCTATCTATCTATCTATCTATCTATCTATCTATCTATCTATCTATCTATCTATCTATCTATCTATCTATCTATCTATCTATCTATCTGTCTGTCTGTCTGTCTCACTATCTATCTATCTATCTATCTATCTATCTTTCTATCTCTTCGCACGTCTTTTTCTCCACCGTCCTCAGTTTCCTCAAAGAAAAACGGTGGCCTCTGGCTTTCCAATGTCGTCTGGACTCTTCTAATTTTTATTTTTTTTACAAATCCCAGTAAAGGAAACACTCACACCAAGCCTTCCCTCCCGCACCAGCCCAGCATCCCAGTGATCGTACCGCACGCGCCCTCTATCGCTAGCCAGAGGCTGGCTACCCGCACGAAAGTGAGTACCGCGTGCAAGGATAGACACCTCGCTGTGAGTTGCTTAGAGAGACAATACAGTGAGTTCAAAAGATTTTAATGGTTCCTAGATTAAGTGTCTTGCATTAATACAATAAGCACTGTTGAGTTGCCGGAAACTCTAGAAATGTTACATGGAACAAACGTCTCGCCTATGAAATTCCTTGAAATAAGTCGTTGAAAGATGATAAAATATAACTTAGAACGAATAAATTGGCCGTTATTTTACTGACTTGCAGCTAAAGTAATGTATAAGTATATTAAAATCTGTACCCAGGTGAGCAATATTCTGACCTTGTAATAGAGACTCAAGAGTTGACAAAGAAAAAATAAAAAAAGAAGTGAAAAATAGTTTGCAACAATTGAAATTGAACAAAGAAGATGCTCTTTATAAGAGTTTAAAAGACAAACATAATATTATTCTATATTGGAAGTGTCGAAAAAAAAATGGGACCTCGAATTGTCGACTTTAACCAGTTTTACAGAAAAAGCAACGCGTTGTACAGGTCAGTGTCTCACATAATGAAGAAAAAACTTGACTCTTGCTAACATATTTAAATGTCTTGTAAATTTTTCTTCTTTTTCTTTTTGTTGTTGTTGTTGTTGTTGTTGTTGTTGTTGTTGTTGTTATTATTATTATTATTATTATTATTATTATTATTATTATTATGATTATTATCATCATCATCATCATCATCATCATCATCATCATCATCATCATCATCATCATCATCATTATAATTATTATTATTATTATTATTATTATTATTATTATTATTATTATTATGATTATTATTATTTTTATTTTTATCATTACTACTACCACAATTAATGTTCTTACTTTTCATTAGTCCAATATTATCATAATTATCAAATGAATCTTTGATTTCATTACAATGCTGTAGCCATAACGTTTTTCACTTCTCTATTCAAACTGTGCTCATGTTCATACGCGTGCAATGCTTCCTTAAGTATGTTATGACAAGCTTCCTTAAGTATGTTATGACAATGCTTCCTTAAGTATGTTATGACAAGCTTCCTTAAGTATGTTATGACAAGCTTCCTTAAGTATGTTATGACAAGCTTCCTTAAGTATGTTATGACAAGCTTCCTTAAGTATGTTATGACAATGCTTCCTTAAGTATGTTATGACAAGCTTCCTTAAGTATGTTATGACAAGCTTTCTTAAGTATGTTATGACAAGCTTCCTTAAGTATGTTATGACAAGCTTCCTTAAGTATGTTATGACAAGCTTCCTTAAGTATGTTATGACAAGCTTCCTTAAGTATGTTATGACAAGCTTCCTTAAGTATGTTATGACAAGCTTCCTTAAGTATGTTATGACAAGCTTCCTTAAGTATGTTATGACAAGCTTCCTTAAGTATGTTATGACAAGCTTCCTTAAGTATGTTATGACAAGCTTCCTTAAGTATGTTATGACAAGCTTCCTTAAGTATGTTATGACAAGCTTCCTTAAGTATGTTATGACAAGCTTCCTTAAGTATGTTATGACAAGCTTCCTTAAGTATGTTATGACAAGCTTCCTTAAGTATGTTATGACAAGCTTCCTTAAGTATGTTATGACAAGCTTCCTTAAGTATGTTATGACAAGCTTCCGAATTGTTTTACGCCTGTCTGAGTGCGAGTAAGCCATGCGGTCTCTCCTTTAACTTGCCTGCAAATGACAATGCTGCAACAACAGGCGTTGGCGGCCGGGAAGTACATATTAATGAATGAGTGAATGAATGAATGGATGGCAGAATGAATATGCAAATGTCTTTTCAACTTATCTTTGTGAATTTTAATCACATTTTAGTCAATTATTTTTACTTCATTTGTGTAAGTTCTTTTATGTTTTTTTTTAAACCAAAGTTTTATGATGATGCTATTTCATGATCTATCTTCCCCCCTTTTTTCTTTCTTCCCCATCTTTTACGTATTTGTATTCTTATGTAGCATGTTTACAACCTCTTCCTCTCTCTCTCTCTTCCTCTCTCTCTCTCTCTCTCTCTCTCTCTCTCTCTCTCTCTCTCTCTCTTCCCTTTCGCTCTGTGTCTCTTTCTCTCATTCTGTTGCTTTTTCTACCAATCCATTCCTTTTACGCAATATCTTCCTATCATACGCAGGCCTCCTACTCATCTTTTTCTAAAGCGTCTACCTCATTTGACTTCACAAAACAATGAAATGGGAGTCCTTCCGTTTTTATTGCTTACTCCTCTAGAATTAATTATTGAATATATGGAATAAACCTCCTTTACACATTTAACAATAGCTGGAATCTCAATCATTTCTTTGACGACACCCATGTTCTTGAAGGCTAAATTTCCCACTTAAAATTGCAACCATTGGAAAATTTTAATTGAGAGATGAAAAAAATCCCGTCGTATAATTGTATCAAAAACGCATTTCCTGGCAAAGTCTCTGCGATAATTTGAGAGCGCTATCTTCTGGCAAGGACAAGCAAGGTGCTATGCTTTCATTAACAATGAGATCTGAATTGATAATTTTCTCGAAGTCCCATTGAGCAATTCGGGCGTGGCTGTTGAGCATTCTTTACTCTTCCACCATTGCTTGATGCAAATGGTTGCGTGTCTTAGAGTATCAACGTGACTTGCCGACTTTGAAAAAAAACCGGCGCTTTTTTATTGTCTCCATGCACGGTAAATATGCTCGAGAGACTGCCTAAAACTTTACCACTCTCTGTTTCAATGACCCCACTGCAGCAGATATTTACGAGCTAAACAACGAGCAAAATGAGTGGGATATATGTTAAATTAATGGGCTTTGGATGATTTAATCTCTGTTTAGCATGGAGAGCTGATAGTTATGTGTTTGGGAACAAAAATGACTGGCCTCCCACAAGGGTTCCTCTTTATAGCTGATATTAAAAAATAACTTTTATAATATTATTCCGCTATTATAAAGGCATAACACATGCTTTGCTGATTCGCAGATGTATTGAGGTTGTGTTAAAAAAAATCGTCGCAACTCGTCATATTGACTTAAGAAATGAGAATTTTTTCCTTCACCTTATTTGCTGTAATTGATTCTTGCCATAATATCAGGATAATAACAGATAATTCAACTTAATACGATACTCCGTTCAGTTTGGCTAACATTTAAAAATTTTAGCATTTCTTAAAAGCTAGCAATATCATGGCATACAAGAAAAGGAATAGGAAGCAACATATTGATGATATGTTTGGACAGGTTATCTCTCTTAAACATTCTCCGGTTGCCGGGAGATCAATTTTAGTGATACCTGTGGGCCTTTTTCATCGACTTAAATGATATTGCAAAATAAAAGCATGTGTTGCATCGCTCGCAACTTAAGTTTGGAATGAAGGATAGAACAGGGTAGGATCGTTTGGCGGACAAAGATGTATGAGATTAAGAAAGAAGAGAAAAGAAAGAGGAAAAGGATGAGAAACAAAGAGATTGAGAATGAAGAGGGGAAAAAAAAAGATTAAATTGATGGAAAAAAGGAAATTGAGAAGCAGGAGGAAAAAAGAGTAAAAGGATAGGAAAAAAAGGATATAGAGAAGAGAGAGGAAAGAAAGAGTAAATAGGTGGGGAAAAGGCGACTGAGAAGGATGAGGAAAGAAAGAGTAAAAGGGTGGGAGATTGAGAAGAAAAAAATGCGACGGCGAGTATGAAAGAGGATGGCAAGGATAAAATAGAATGAGGAGATAAGAAAAAGGCGAGGAGGGGAGGGATTTGAGAACACACAGAAGGAATGGATAAGTTTTGGGAGGATAGGGAAGAGCGGAGTGAAGGAAAGGGAGGACCGCATAAATATTATGGAGAGAAAGAATGAGAGGGTGTGAACATTGGAAAGAAGTGATAATGGAGAATAGGTCCGTGGCAAAGGATGAGCAGCTAAAATGGAAAGAGATTGGAGGGAGGGGATGGGAGATGGTGGTCGGGGGTGGGAAGAGGAGGGTGAGAGTGAATGGGAGAACTAAGAGATTTCGAAGAAATGCATCTGAAGAATATGAATAGATAAAAAAAGAGAAGGTATAGGAGAATTCTTAAAATTGTGAAACAAGACATTGAAAATCAGTTAAAAGAGAGCTGCATCAGAGAGTGTTCAGCTTATAGAAGGGAAATATACGTGGAACAGGACGCAATATTAACGAAGGTGAAGCACGAAAGTAGCAATCGGAAAAAGACTGATTGTAAGCGTTTAGTTGTTTTCCACAAGCAAACTACGATAATTTTCAATATCTGCACGGCTTCGAAAAGGCTCAATTGTGTGAGTTAATTTCTTTGATCGATCTCATTTTTCGTCGGTTTAAGTATAATTGTAGCTAAGATTTAGGGATTCTCAAATTTTGATTTTGGGCGCTAATAATCAGCTACATTAGCAGAACAGTAGAAAAAAAATGATCTAAATCAGAGCAAAAACAAAATATCCTTCACAGTATCTCTGATGTTATTAAGAAAATTACTTTATTTTTTTTTGTTTACATTCATGTGTATGAATCAATCTTTTTTTCCTTTCTTACTTTACTAAATATACCAATCTATCTATCTGTCGATATATATATATATATATATATATATATATATATACACACACACACACACACATATGTATTATACATATTAATAAATACAAATACATAAATATGAAAAAAAGAGAAGAACAAAAAGAAGCGGAGCAGGAAAAGAAGATGAGACGAAGAAGACGTAAAATAAAAAAGAAAAGAAGAAGAAGAAGAAGAAGAAGAAGAAGAAGAAGAAGAAGAAGAAGAAGAAGAAGAAGAAGAAGAAGAAGAAGAAGAAGAAGAAGAAGAAGAAGAAGAAGAAGAAGAAGAAGAAGAAGAAGAAGAAGAAGAAGAAGAAGAAGAAGAAGAAGAAGAAGAAGAAGAAGAAGAAGAAGAAGAAGAAGAAGAAGAACAGAGAGAGAGAGAGAGAGAGAGAGAGAGAGAGAGAGAGAGAGAGAGAGAGAGAGAGAGAGAGAGAAGGAGAGAGAGGGAGAGAGAGAGAGAGAGGCAGAGAGGCACAGATAGAGATAGAAATAAAGAGAAGAGAAGAGTTGATTATGAGTGCTATTCTCCTATTCCTTTTAAGTACCTTTTCACATCAGATTTTTAAAATGTTAAGAGTCTTTCGCCCTGAGAAAATATTTGAATCGAATTCATCAAAAACTGATTCAAATCCAAAAGACATTTTCTTCAGCTTCCTCCAAGTCTCAGGAAAGCGGGCCAAGGCTTCCCCGCATCCAATAGATACGCTTTGCAATCCTGTTGGCACGGGTTAAACGAGGCTTAAAGTGCACCAGCAAACGAGCTGTGAAACTATCCTCTTAGCAGGTGCCACGAAGCCCAGATCTGATCTAGCCAATTTTTGGGGCTGAGCAGATGTAAAATACGACAACTGATCCATAAACGCCAGATTCTGTTCTTGAAACTTTTGGGCAAACCGTGGAAATCAAAATCTGTCCCCAGCGAAAAAAGAAGAGTAAAGCTCGTAAGATACTGCTCCCGTTAAGATTTGGCTGGGCTGAGGGGAGGAAAAAATGATACTAGTTTGTGATTTTTAGTAGTAACTAGAAAATGAATAAAATAAAAAAAAATGGAACATATGCAGCACTATATTAAATAAGTTTATTTGGTTCTAGCGAACTTAAAGATTACAGTTGACATCTTTCTTTAGAAGGAACTTACTCCTTTTTTTAGTTGTAATTAACTCAGGATTTACATGCATGTTCTACAAAACTACACTGAAATCAGATGTATTAAACAAAAGCCTGCAAATTTCATTTAATAACTTGTACCTTCGAAAGAAAAAAATATGCGTATAAATTGTTTCTTATAACCTTGAAAAACAAACAAACCTGAAAAAAGTAACGACTTCACATAGATCTAAATACCAGAAAGGCTTGTATATAAAAAAAATCCAACCCAATCACTGTGGGTAAACCGTCTTCTTTCAAACAAAAATCTTTAGTGCCTTAAGTTCTCTTTCTTTGATGATCACAAAGCATTGACCATAAGCCCATTCAATCTACAATATTATTCAATGAAATACCAGAACTTCATGACTATATCTTTAGCTCCAGCCCTTCCCATCATATTCGTTGCTATTCTGATAAAGAGGATTAGTGCGACACAGTATCTTTTGAACAATGCTCCAAGCTGTACTAAAGGTCCATTAAGAAAATACGGAATGAAAACGTGACCAGATCTATTAAAAGATAAAAGATTGTACCGTTACAAAAACACTTTTAGATTATTATGAAATTTCAGATATGAAGCCGAAAGGATTGTAAACGATCAGTTGCAAAGAATATGTTGATTGTTGACTGTCCCTGTTTTTTATCCGAATGGTATTGGCGGAATGTGCTCGCCCTAACGGCCGTAAGGGCATTTCTTCACGAGTTCAACCATCAAACCGATGTTGGGTGAGCTTGCGGCCTCCTAGCGCGTGTATTGGCAAGCTGAGAGGCCGGATATTACAAAAAAAAAAAAAAAAGATTTGAAATAGTAAAGGAGAAACATTAGTCATGAACAAATAAAATGCCAACGTTTCATTTTTTTTCATGCTCAGCTTGGTGAAAAAAAACTCACATTTAGGAGTCTATTGTTATGCCGATACTCCAATTCTCACACTATCCATCCCGAGATTTCTTGTTTAAAAATTGTACGCGTCGCACATTAAAATCGGATTCTCAGGGCTAAGGCAGTTACCATAGGAAAAAAGGAACAAGAAAATTCTACCATCAACATTGCATATTTTCTTACTTCTAGATTTGCACATTAAAAAGCTCAAAGTCAAACCCTAGAAGTCTGTAACATGATTAAGATGCTATTTGTTCTGTTTCAATTCAAAACGCATTATGTTAAAGAAACAAATATTTATAGCACATGTTTTGGCCAATCGCTCCGCACGGTTCCTTAAGAAGCTCAATTCATGTCATCAGTCGGAAAACGTGTGCCTATCATTACTTGACCTACGGGTATAACATTGGATTTCTCTGATCTCTTCTCACTGTAAGTTAAGATGGATACAGGAGAGCAATGTCATAACCAGCAGAAATAAGTTCGCTCTCTCACTCTCTCGCTTAAAATGCTACATGTCTTAGCAATATCTGGACTAGATGGAATAAAATAATAGAAATATAAGATGAAGAAAGTTTGTATTTACACATATTAACACAAGATTCCCCAACTTGATTTATAAAAATTGAAAAACATTTTTGTTTTGTTTTTAAGATATATTCAAAATAGACCTCAGATGAATCAAACGTTTGTCTAGCAAATAAAAAAAAGGAGGAATTGGGAGAAGGGTGGTTTGGGGAAAAGGGGGGGGGGGGGAGATATTGGGGTTTGGGGAGCACATGAAACATCGTTAACTTAGGCACAAATTTTTTTTTTTTTAAGTTAGCATTTCGTCTTCTACTTGATTCACGTTAACCATTATAAACTTCGTACATAGAGTTGTATCGATGGATCGTCAGTATAATTGTCTGACATCTGACCATTTGTATCTTGTATATTGAAAAATTATGTAGTTACGCTTTGCCATTGTCTCAAAGGAAATATTTTCAAAAAGAAAAGTGAAGTAAACAGGTCAGTGCGGATGAGGGCAGGGTAACCAAGTGTTCTGAAAGTTAGAATCTAGCAAACATCTCTAACCCTGGCTTTCTGTGACTCCAAGCCCCCACGCCGCCGACGTTTCGCTTCGGTTAACTAAATACCCCAAATGAGCCCTCAAGGCTCTCACGCTAGCATCAAGGAGAATTAGTTTCTTAAGAGTCTCAGTGACAGCTGAAATGATGGTGATTGGAAGCTTATACAACACTGTGTCAAATGTCCATTAGCATTCATGTAAAAGCGGGCAGCTTACTCGTACCACATCGTTGATTGTGGAAAAAATTAATAAGACGCGCATGAATATATATAAAACTGATATATATGATTTATATGAAGACTCAGGTTAAAATCTTTCGTACTGTTTTTCTTGATGGTATTTTGTCTTAAAAGTAAAAAAAAATTTAAAGATGTATATCTCTAGTTCAGGCACTGCCAATAACGAAAAAAAAAATATCGTTACCACCCTTTCGAAGAGTATGATTTAAACGACAATCCTGGCTTGTTTTGTACATTTGTTTCTTTAAATATTCATGGAAACCCTTGTTTTCCAATCTAATTTCGATTTTTCCCTGGTAAAAGCTCAGAAAACATTTTTGAAAAATTTCATATTTCACGAAACACCCTCATAAACTAGCTATCAATATATTGAAAAAATTTAATTGTGGCCTATAAATTGACTGGTAATTAGAAGATTAGAACAAGAGCCCATTTTACAGATATTTGTGAAATACATTTTCCTTATTTTCCAAAAAAAAAAAAAAAAAAATGGAGAAATATTATTATGCTCTCTTTTAGGCGAGATAAAAAAGGGCAGAATTTAGGGCTATGGTAGGGGCTAAAACTACATTTCCTATTCTGCTGGAACGAACTCTTAGAGAACTTCCCGAAATGAAATGTTGAGAAAAACCATGTCGGTCTCTCTAAATTAAGATCCACTTAGGTCATGCTCATCTCTCATTATCAAACTAAAATCACTAAAATAATGTCCCTCCCTTTCTTCCTGAGTCATGATCGGCCCTCATTATTTCTAATGGACACACACCTTCAGCTGGGCGGCACTTTTATACAGATAGTTATGATCCACCATTTCGATTTGTGGCCCTCATTATTTCTAATGGACACACACCTTCAGCTGGGCGGCACTTTTATACAGATAGTTATGATCCACCATTTCGATTTTTGGCCCTCATTATTTCTAATGGACACACCTTCAGCTGGGCGGCACTTTTATACAGATAGTTATGATCCACCATTTCGATTTGTGGCCCTCATTATTTCTAATGGACACACACCTTCAGCTGGGCGGCACTTTTATACAGATAGTTATGATCCACCATTTCGATTTGTGGCCCTCATTATTTCTAATGGACACACACCTTCAGCTGGGCGGCACTTTTATACAGATAGTTATGATCCACCATTTCGATTTTTGGCCCTCATTATTTCTAATGGACACACACCCTCAGCTGGGCGGCACTTTTATAGAGATAGTTATGATCCACCATTTCGATTTTTGGCCCTCATTATTTCTAATGGACACACACCTTCAGCTGGGCGGCACTTTTGTAGAGATAGTTATGATCCACCATTTCGATTTTTGGCCCTCATTATTTCTAATGGACACACACCTTCAGCTGGGCGGCACTTTTGTAGAGATAGTTATGATCCACCATTTCGATTTTTGGCCCTCATTATTTCTAATGGACACACACCTTCAGCTGGGCGGCACTTTTATAGAGATAGTACTCGCGTTCTTCTTTGATGTGATATTCTTTTTATCTGTCCAAGCAAATTTCCCCCAAATCTCGCGGTAGTTCACCTTTGGGTATTGTTGTGATCACCATTCTGTTTTTATTAGGAAAATTTGGCTAAGATAAACTATTACTTTTAATATTTTTCAGCAGAATAAAACCTTATAGTTGATATTCAAATTCTTTGCTCTATCATTTTTCTCCGAAACTTACAAAAAGTTGTTTTAAAGATACGAGTTTTTTTTTTCCAAGGAGCACACATAATTATAAAGCGACTAATAATGATTATTAGTCCTAGAGCTTAAAGAGGTTTAAATAAGGGCTGAATGTTTAGTTGTCAAACATATAAAAGATTATCACCTCATCAGTGACAAATACTTTTTTTTATAAACAAAAGTTACTGTTTTTATAAGCTGACTCTTTACCGAGTAAATTGTTTTAGAGCAAATTAAAGCCGATATATGATTTTTGTCGACTACTCCGAGATGCTTAAGCGCCAAAGTACTGAACACGAGTATAGTACAAGCTTTGTTTAAAAAGTTAAAATTTCACAAAGAAAAAAAAAGACAAAGGCAAAAAAATCAGTTTCAAGAATGAATTTTGTTTTTCAAACGAGCTATAAGCAGTTTAAGTTTGCTTTTGAAATAATTCAATATAAAAGAGTTAGATGGACGGCAAATAATTATACGAAGAAAAAGCTTTTTTTATAATGTCAAATTGAACATGTTAAAAGCGGCTATCACTAATAATCAATTGTGACAGTGTCGAGAAGATAACCCCACCCTCCCTTTCCCCCAATTCTTAGGGTTAATTACAACATACATTTTTGTATCCTTTGTTGTTTTTTTTCATATACCTATCAGTTGTCAAACATTGTTATGTTCTTTCCCCAATCCTACACGTTAAACAGCGCTCACTAATATCAGAGGGCTTTGAACAAGGACGATGCAAGCAGTGTAAGGCAAGCACGTCAGCGTACAGATAACTCGTATTCTTTTCCTACAAAAACTTTGGCCTACCCACAGAATCTCTTCATTTTCTCATAAATCCCTTCATTTGTATAGTCATTAGAGAAGCCTATTACTCTTGTGGGTTCCTCCTCGTTGTTATGTAAACTGAATTCATTGCTTCGACGCCGCTACTTTACATCAGTGTGTGGCTGGCTGTTTCTCCGCTTTGTCTAAGAGTCTCCTCTCTAAATGCCAGCACGTGGATCAGCTGCTCCTCATTCAGACCCCTATCAACCTTTTCTATTCCTTCGCCGCTGTTCTCTTTTTTTTCCTCGTCGTCTTATCTCTCTATCTCTCTTCCTTCTCTACTTTCAATATTACTTTCCTCAGATACCAGTTCCTTTTCCCTCTTCTCTCAAGCTTTCTTTTTGTAACCTCTTGTTTGAATTAGCGGAGCTTCCTCTCCTGTGTTGAAGGATCATTTTACTCTTGTTGCAGTCCTAACAGATGGCTGTGAAGGCTCAATTTCATGTCCCGATTTGAACTGCAGTCGCGTGCAGTTCTTTCTCCCAATCGGCTTTTTCCTCCGTATTTCAATAACATAATTGCTTAGTAATGGTATTTTTTGTGAGCTTGTCTGCCTCGTCCTTAGCCAACTGTGCAACAGCTTTACAATAAAAACGTCAAAAAAAAAAATTAAAATTAAATAAAAGTAAATAAAGAAACAATTGAATCAAGAAATACTCAAACAAAGAAATGAATATAAAGCATAGAAAACATTGATTTATCTGTTGCAGTCAGCGTGCGATAAGAAAATTTCTGGTTTCTTTTATTCCGCTTGAGCAAGAAAACGCAGGAGTTCAAGGCTCCACATTAAATCTTGACTAGTCTCCATATCCCGAACACGTCAAGCAAAAGAAACAAAGTACTTTAACAACACAGTTTCTTCTCTTCTATTATAAAAACTTTCTAATTTGCGTAATAGGTTACTTGATATAACACGTCCACAAAATAATTATTTTAGGCCTTTCCTGCATTCCAAAGCCCCAGTAGAGCAAGACACAACTAAAAAAAAAAATAGCTAAGGTCCATAATGGCGTGAATCCCTAAAAGCTCATTGATTCGAAAGTTGTTTTTCATCTCTAACTGAAGCTCCACCTTGAAAGAAGTGTCAATAATTAATGTAAATAGACCTTTTGATGAACGGTCGTTAAAAATAATGGATAAAGCCTTTGAAGTAGAACTACGCACTTTTAAAGAAAAAATTGAAGTGGAACTTCACATTTTTAAAGAAAAAATTAAAGTTATTACACACTTTTAAAGAAAAAATTAAAGTTATTACACACTTTTAAAGGAAAAAAAAACCCTTTGGCAATGAATCATGTTGCTACAGATAACGCTCGATGTAGGTTCCGTGTTGAAAGTAAGGCAAATCAGCTTCACCACTGCAGCTAAATAATAATTTGATGAACGGAACCACGGCTTGAGCTAAAGCCGCATAATTTGATTAATAGAGCAAAGCTTAGTGAACAAGAAAATCTGAAACACTGTGAGCACTTTCTTTTGCATTAATTTTTCTCATACTCCAGCTAGAATAAAAGTGTGATAAAGCAATGGTTTTTAAATTGCGTTCCAATTCTGTAGGGAACAGTTAAATTTTCCCATTTTTTGCACAATAATCTAGTGTACTTGAGGGAGTTTTGCTTTATAACATGAGATAAAGGTTGCGACATCATTTTTTTTTAATCAGAAGCTAATTTTTAAGATATTGAATTCTTCTAAAATGAAAATTGTAATCAAAAAATATTTTTTTTTTAATTTATTTATATTACATGTCATTTCTTCTGTTTCGAAAATTTCCGACATCTAATCTCAAAATGTGTGATTATTTTTTTTTTTAAATCCTACATGAAAAATATCGATTTCTAAAATTGACTAGAAATGAAACAAACAAAATGCTCGTCCATGATAAGACGAGACGATTGTCCACTAATTGAAAATCGCCTCTGCAGCTACATCATCCGTTTTCTTCACTTAATATCTCTCTCTCTCTCTCTCTCTCTCTCTCTCTCTCTCTCTCTCTCTCTCTCTCTCTCTCTCTCTCTCTCTCTCTCTCTCTCTCTCTCTCTCTCTTTCTGTGTGTGTGTCTCTTTCTTTCTCTGTATATCTGTCAATCTATCTATCTATCTATCTATCTCACACAATGTTTGATGATTATCTGAGGATTATGTGATGGTGTTCGACAAAGAGGAGCGTTAATAATAATAATAATAATAATAATAATAATAATAATAATAATAATAATAATAATAATAATAATAATAATAATAATAATAATAATAATAATAATAATAATAATAATAATAGTAATAACAACAACAACAACAACAACAACAGTATAAAAAAATATCTATGTATTCTTGGCCATTAATTAACTCAAAAGTTTCAGACCTGTGCGGCTTTCATCAAACGGATGTTGACAATGAGCAGTAACTAGGGTTGGCATTCGAATGCAGCAAATTTTATTTCATCTTTTTAAGTCTTTTTTTCAAAGGTTTTTATATTGTTATTTGCTATTTATATATATATATATATATGTATTCTTTTTGTCTTTTTTTTTGCTCTCTGTAAACCAACATGCTTGATAGACTCGCCGTTAAAAGCCACTCGCTGTGAGACGGTCAGGCTGCTCCAGCCCCGACTCTATCTCGGATCTCGCCGTCTGCTCACCGTCTCACTGCCTGTCTCACGTGATCTTGGCCTCAAGTCGGGCGGTCGGTGGAAGGAATTCGTTTACTTCTGATTTCCGTTAGAGATTGAGCAACACCGTGTCGGACTCCTGAGGAAATGGGTGAACCGAAGACGAGGGCAGACGGCTGTTATGAAAGATGAGCTACATGTCAATATTTTATTTCAATTCAGTTGGTGATTTATAGTTTGGTTTTACATATATATGTTAGCGTTCGAGGATTTTGAGAAAAGTGCCCTCTTTTTATGAAATGGGTCTCCTTTCAAACACACACAAAGAACCTGCTCATAACAAAAGCATTTTATGATCTTTTCAGTTGTATCGACCACTTCACCCAAGATCACCGAAAAGTTAAATTAGTTGTATTCTTGTTACTCAAGGCCAGCTGCGGTGAATCCTTGAAGTTTGAAGCACGCCAGCCTTGAAATCTTTTTTACAATATACATGAATAACTCTTACAGCTGAAACAAAATCAATAATAACGTGTTTTATCATCAGAAAAAGCAGTGCGTGGCAAAAACTATGTAAATGTCAAAGTAAAGATAGTTGAAAATAACTACACGCATTTCTTTTGGTATTCAATCACTTCAAAGCAAATCAATTATACACACAATGTTGGGAGCGAGATATCATTTTGTTAAGCTATGGCTGACAGGCTGAATAGAGAGGGCTTCCTGTTTAAAAAAAAAAAGAAAAGCAACTAAATAAAGTGTCTCTTTAATGAACCATAAGACTTCCAAAACAGTACAAAAAAACGTGCTGAAAACAAAACGACAACAAAAATCAGCAAAAAAATTAGAAAAAAATCCCCCCCAAAAAAACCTCAAAGGATGGCACACACCAAATTCCACGGTGTAAGCAAACCTGCATTTTTGGCTAAAAATGGACTATCGCCGTCTCTGTGCCCATCTGTTATCGATTAAAACTCGGCAGCGCTCTATTATGTGATTGCGAAGAGTGCGCTCAAGCCCCCAAGCGTGTTATCGTGACCTTTCCGTCTACAGCATAGCTAAGGCATCCCACGTGACCCATAAAAGCCATTCTGGAGGAGAAATGAGCTCCACCTTGCACAACTCCAATCATTGAAGAAGTTAAGTTAATTGTTTTTTTTTTTTTTTTTTTAGAATTGAGAAAACGGAAAATGACTGTGGTGTTGACAGAAGTATTTTTCAAGAGATTTTGACCAGTCGAAAAAAATAAAATCAGCACCATAATGGCAGTCTTATCTGTGTCCTATTATCTTTACAGGATAAACTAGAGTAGTATTAATACTTACCGCGATAAGCTTTATATAAATCTAGTGAATCCCTCCTTCAAAATGTAGTAAGAGCAAATTTTTGAAATTTTTTTGGTTTGAATCTGATTTTATGGTTCTGGTTATCTTTTTAACGTAGAGACAATCACGTGAAGAAATGTATTTTGAAAAATGCTATAAAAAGATTAACAATATCCGCTTATATTTGCAACCACCATGGGGTAAAACATAATCAGGAGTAATTCAATTCTTCGAAACGCTGGGTGAGCGTAGGTGAAAAAGAGTGATGCATGAGGTCACCCTTGCTATCTGCAGTGGTTCTAAATAAAAACGCGCAGTAAATCAAAATGTTTTATTGGGTAACATCTGAATTAACGACTTACTGCCAATATATATATTATTATCTCAAGGATGATTCAATTGGAAGAGTAACACTTAACGTTTTTTTTTTTTTGATTTCGCATACTACAAGCCGGAAAGCAATTCATTGAATTTGATATAAAAAAAGAAATAGCGTGATATTTACCTGTAAACTTTGATTTTCCATCAGTCTAGGACTTGTGGGAATTCCGTGTTTTTGATATGCCGTGATTGGCAGAGTGATTGAAGGTTAATTCTAGCTAACAGATATCAATTCCAGAGGTCTAAATCTAGCTCTGTTTTTGATTACGTAGATACGTGATTCTATCGTATCATTATTTTTTCAATTTGATTTTTAACTGGAGCACACGGATGCCATCTTTTTTTTCGGCATAACGAAATTTCCGCGATTAGAAATCATTAATTTCAACATTCCTATTTCGGGTTGGCAAAGTTAACAATCACCGGCTGCTTTTATAATGATCAACATTCAATTACTCGATTAAAAGCGGGCCCAGTCCATGATAATCGTTTTTCTTACAGCTAAAGCAACCGTCTGAAGTCGTTAACCGAATCATTTTCGGGACGCATGGCACCTTTCCGTGCAGGGCCGACCGTAATCCAAGACTCTTCGACTTTTTCCGAGCTACGCACTTTGAAGTAAGCGACTTTCGGTTTGTTCTCTTTACCTCTTAAACTCCAAATCATTATTGTCTTTTATCATAAACTCAAACTGAGGCTCCGCTGTAACCTCAGCGACTTAAGAAATTCAATAAGCATGCAAACTAATGACTTATCTGTGTCTAAACTTAGTCTCACCTAGATCATTAGGATACGCAGATCTTGTGCTTGTTTCTCCAAGCCGTATCTTTCTCTTTACTTTAACACAAAGCGAAACAAAAACAACAAAAAAGGATATAGGCTGAACTTCGGCAAACTGGTGAAAACAATTTCGAAAGTGTTCTTGTGAACAGTTTGGAGCAAGGTGTGAAAAGCAAATGGAGGTGGCAGTGGTTGGATGAATCCCTCAAATGCGAAGAACGAAAAGTAATCGATAAATGGAGTGTGAAAATCGAGGTTCCAGGGGCAAGCGATTGCAGTTCCTTGTGGAAAGACCCCATATACAATTTCAAGGGAGGAGTTATTTAAGTTGGTCTTAGCTTAGTCATTCCAAGGATAGTGAAAACCATCAGCAACACATAAGGTGGAAAAACTTCAGGCCCATAGCTTTAATATTATTGGTATATAATTATGTCAATTCGGTTGAAAACAATCTAGATCATTCGCGAAATTTTTAGTTCTAGATGTAGAAGTCAGAATTAGCTGAACCTACCTACCGTAATAATTAAGTAGCTAGATCAGATTTATCTTGTTATCAAAAGAAGTATAAGGCCAAATATCCCTTTAGATTTAAATGGGTATGAAATGTTTTTATGTACATGGTAACTTTTTAGGGCTGTATCTAATTTAAATTAGTTTCGAAACATCCATTTTCGTAAGATTATATAACCTTAAAACTAATCTAGATTCAACGTCTAAATTCATTATCTAGAAATTGAGTTTTTAGATCTGTAATTAGGAAGATTGTACTTATTTTTACAAAATAGTTTAGTCCTTATTAAATTCAAATTGGCATGAAGTTTACACCGCTTTCAAAGTGTAAAAAACTTACAACATTACCTTTCTTGTAATGCTCTTTTTGTTTAGATACACTTTTGTGCTAACTTCAAAATATCTAACCAAAGATTCATACATGCTAGCGAATGTTCTAAGCTGGCCAGGATGAGAGTGGTACCAACGGCTATCTTCTTATTTAAACAGTCTATCAGCTTCACCGTCTACAAAGAAAGCAAAACTTGAGGGCACGAAGTTTTATTGTGAGTTTGTTTTAATTAATGTATTTTTTTTTCTTTTTAGAGGTGTTAGTTGATCATTAGGTATTTAGAAAGATGTATTTTCCAAACTATTGAAATTACCATCAACTATGCTTCAACTATGAATGCAGGATGCTGAAAGGGTCCGGATTTACCCAAAGAGGATTGCAGTCTCTTGGCCAATGTTTTTGCTCAATTTATTTTTGTGGGAAGTCAATAGAGAATGCGATTAGTATCAGAACAAAAGGAGCGCCGCTTCCTCAGACCTATTCAAAACATGGCTTGGAAGATGTAATCGCTTTCAGCTTTTCTTAGCACATGAGGCTATAGGGTCTACATTAGAGAATCTAGACCGTTCACAGGGGATTGAAGACTTGAAGGAAAAAGGGACAAATCGAAATTTCGGAAATGCAATAATGTCAAACATTTTTTTAAAGAAAAAATTCGTCTCTTACTTGAAAAATTCATGGAAACCAATTAAATGGATTTATACATAGAATTCGGAAGTAACAATTTCAGAGATGCATCTATAAAAGTTTCCACGATAATATATCATCAAATGTTTGAAATTTAACATGAATAATCAGAACTCTGCCAATACGTGGAACTCCATGAAGTTAAAACAAAATACCCGTGCGCAAGGTATTCTAAAACAAAAGTGTTGACGGCTTCTCAAAGTTTTGCGGTTTTTCGACAAAACGCGTCGGATCCAATTATGTGGCTATGACTCTTTGGGAAATCTGATTCCCTATAGGAGATCCAGATGTGTGTTTGCTTTGAAGTGACAAGCGTTGGTGTTTACCAAGCTGTCTGTTGGACGTCTCAGACGAAAAAATCTCGTTGTTTCAAAAGATTAGAACCCTTGAGGTGCTGAGAGATGCTTCTACGATGAAGCTTTGTTATCATAGTTTCAAACAGGTAGAATGTGTCGCAAGTCTGTTAAAAGCGTCCTCATTTATTACACAAGGTGGAAACATGAACAAAAAATCCACTAGTTTGAGTCTGTCTAAGCTTTGAATCTATTATTACCCACATCTTCAGGTAACCCCTGTTATTAAAGTATTTATATTAAAAGTTAACAGGTATTCTTTCTCCTTGCCAAAAAATAGTGTTTGTGGATTTATACTTTTGTTTCTAGCTTGTTGAGTGCCACCTCGCCGACAACCATACACACGCGCTGTTTCTGTTTCGCTCTATTCATCTCGTCTTATTCTCGTTTTCTCTCTTTCTCTTTAACTCTACTTTTGCCACCTATTCTCTTTCTCCCCTTCCTCTGTCTCTCTGTCTCTGTGTCTCTCTCTGTGTCTCTCTCTGTCTCTCTGTCTCTCTCTCTCTCTCTCTCTCTCTCTCTCTCTCTCTCTCTCCCACCCGCTCCCTTTACCTCCATCTCTGTCCTGATCGTTTTAGAGTCTTAAAACATTAATAACATAGCAGCCAACCAGTTCGTCCTTAAAACTGATATCTTACTTTCACAAACTCGAACAGTATCACCTTTGAATCCGTGTGAGAAGTGTAAAGACCTCATGTAACCAGCACTTTTAGCTTATCATGCCACGATCATGATTATTACAGGCGTGTAAGTGTGTATCTATGTGGATGGGAGACAGGAAGGTGATGAAGTATAAAAACGGAGACTTCCTGGTTTTGTGAACCAATCATGTCTCTGGACTTTACACTCCTCTATCCAAACATTGAACATCTGCTACATGCATCCTGCGCCTGTATTTCTCACACCCTCAACTGGTCAGAGTAATTATCTTTGTTTCGTCTGTCTGTCTCTCTGCATCTCTCTCTCTCTCTCTCTCTCTCTCTCTCTCTCTCTCTCTCTCTCTCTCTCTCTCTCTCTCTCTCTCTCTCTCTCTCTTTCTCTCTCTTCCCTTCGGGCTCGCTTCCTACCACATGCCTATTCCTTTTAGCGCTCTGCCCCCGCTTTCACTTACTTTATTTTTCCAAACATAAATCTATTTTCTACTTGTATTCTCTGTTCCCCACTTCCTATGGCCTCTCTCATCTTATGTATCTACACGATTGGCCGGAAAATTGCTTACCTACAACGCCTTACTCATTTTTCCAATGCAATCATTTTTTGCGGTGTTATATAATTTATAATAATCTTCTTAATATCATAGGGCAAAAGAGGAGACTTAGAAAGCGGGAAAAAGCCCCGTTCAGTTGAAAAAGAAATTAGCGGAAGGAACTTCTCATAGATAGAAAATAATTATTTGATATGAGATGAAATAAATATCTTTAGACTTAATTATGATTTAAAAGTTCTCTTTGAAAAGATCGTTCATTTTGCCCATTCTCATTTAGATAAACCGCCTTCTTTACTTATTATTATCATAATTTTATATTGCTAGTCCAGTCGCTTCAAAAATTGATGTGCAATGATCAGGTTCTCGACCTTATCATAATTTAGTTAAAAGGGTAGCGGCGCTTACTCTGTCTAAGTCCCTATGTGTGGATTGTGCAGATTCGCTCATGTGTAAGTCAATAAATTGAAATAAGAGAGCACTCACTAATTTGTAATAGAAAAGACATAAAAAATGCACTGCAGAAGATAGTTTATGTTACCCATTTGTTGTTGTTGTTGTTGTTGTTGTTATTGTTATCATTATAATTATATTCATTACTATTACTAGTGGTACTACTAGTACTAGTTGTAGTAGTAGTAGTAGTAGTAGTAGTAGTAGTAGTAGTAGTAGTAGTAGTAGTAGTAGTAGTAGTAGTAGTAGTAGTAGTAGTAGTAGTAGTAGTAGTGGTAGTAGTAGTAACAGTTTTAGTAGTAAAATAATCAAATATTTTGATACAAATTACTCCAGTTTCTTTTTTATTCCACAGTGACAACTTTAATATAACACAATATTCAAGGAAAATGGCAACCCTATCGCTTAGAATTTCACTACTCTATCTCGTCCAGCATCAGCAATCAAGATTCAGGCAACATTCTAAATTGAATCTGGAAGTCTCGAGCGAGGTGACAAATTTAAAGTCAAGTGGTGTTAGCTTGTGTAAATCCATCTCGACCCACTAAGTTACTTCTTGCTTTTTCCGATTAGACTGTCGATCAGATCAGACGGTTCAAGAAAAAAAAACCGGAAAAAAAAAATCCAACATTTTTACAGTGCCAGGAAATCTTAAAAAAGACGATGATGATGAAAGTAAATTGACATGATGTGCCAAACACATTGTGTGTTTTTTGTTGAAGAAAAAAAGAAAAAAAGAAAACTGGTGCAAAAATAGGCATTTTTGTTTAACCACAGGCAGACTGGTGCGTAATTTCGCCGCAGGGTTCCTCTGCAAGGAACAATATTCTATAGCTTTATTTTTATTATATTACTGCCTCCAATATTTCAGTGGTGTAGGCCTTACCTCTCTATTTTTGCTAACTGCAAAGTTATTAGAAAAAGCCAAAAATTCCGGCTTTAGTGTTTATTTTCAGAATTTAAAACAATGCTGCCCTTACCATAATGGTAACATTATCATAACATCATTCTTTGCCTAAGAATTTGGAGTATTTATGTTTAGATTGATACCGCAGCATGTATTTTATAGGGAATGATGTCTAGCCTTGTAATTCCACGATGAAATTTAGAGTAAATTGTCTCCTTACGAGCAACAACATACCATTTAATAGCCTGTACACAATTTGGCTCACAATGATGCAATATTTCGATTTTAAAACAGGTAGACTGACATAATGGCCTCTTCTCTTCACAATGCTGAGCTCTCCTTGTAAGATTCCTCGCAAAATGTTTCCAGGAAATGCATAAAAACCAGCGTCGAAAGAAAAGCAAAATGAAAATTTACAAAAAATAAAAAGGACCAAGCAACATTGCAAACAAGGAAACTATCCAATCGGGACGCTTAAAATTTAAGTGCAATAATTTTCTGGGAGTTTCAGTAAGAATATTTTTTTTAACTTGTAATACCAAGTCTCGCTCACTATATAGATTTTTAATTGAATTCTCTAATCGCTCGGCAGTCATCCAAAAAGTTGCAGGAGGCTTATGAAACCCTAGGATTTATATGTAAAAATACTACTTCATATCGCTTACTTTTTGACGAGCAGACGCGTTTTCAAAGTTCTAGTTTTAAAAGCTGTTCATAATTTTCACTCTTCTACTTCTGCAAAGAGCGCTTTAAACTTACCGATATCAGTAATGATTCTTAACGTTGCTCTCTGTTGATCTTTAGAGTGAAGAAAACAGGGTGGGGGAGGGGGGAGGGGGCGCAGCCACTCAAACAACATCGTTTCAGTCAAGCGGTACAAAAAAGTATTTGAATATCCTTGTGACAAACCCGCCACACAGTGTATTAGACACGCATTCAGCCAAAAAGATAAGTAAATAGGATTTGTTAGATAAGACTTGGCCCCTCATCATTATCACGTAGCTACTTAAAGAGGCAGGATTTGACCATATTCTCCATATCATTGTCGATCCAATGTTTTATGAGATAGAGCTTTCGAGAGCACCGAATGGAAAATGTAGAAACTGGAAAAATGTTTACTTTCCTCGAAGTCTTTTTCGACGTTTCCTACGGTGAAAAGTTGGGCTTGATCATCGAATGAGACTCCGAAATATTTTTTTTTGAAGGAAAGAAGGGGGGAATTCGGAAATTCTGACAATAAAAAAAATTCTTACTTTATTCTTTTTTTATCATCTGTTTTATCTCTCTCACATCAATAGAAAAGAAACTTTGAATATAGAAAAGCATAAAAAAGCCCAAAAGAAATAATACAGAACAGCAAAAAGGAACATGAAACAAAACAAAAAGTAAATCAGCAAAACTCCAAAGTTCAGGTCACAAGTGGATTCCCTACAAGAGTGCGAAAAACCGAAAACATTATTTTTTTTTGCGGGCAAGCTCTTTAGACATCGTTTTCGGTAAAAAAAAAAAATAATAATAAAACTCTCTACTGAGTCATGTTTTGGGATTGACATCTTCAGGATTGCCTCTTAGTGTCAGAGGAGGGAAATAGTGATGTCCGTAACTGACTTAACTTCCCATTTTGGGTGGGTCTACCAAGCCGCGCCTTGTCCAGGGAGGAAGCTATTTTTCTTCTCTCTGTCAGACTAACTTCTCTCTCCTACCTCCTATTCCGACAGCTCCTTCGCTTCCTGAAAGTGTTAAGTACGCCCTTACACCATCTCACTAGGCAGTGCACGTATTAGTGGTTAAAGTTAACGTTAAAACGAAAGCTTATTTCAATCTTTACTTCATCGGGTTAGGAAAGTATTTTCTGTTCAAACCTTAAAATGAAACTAAATTAATGGACAGTTGGACTCTAGAAAAACTAAAGCGTTGCAGTGCCTGTAAAAACATACTCTCAAAAAAAAAAGTCAACACTTACAAGAAGAAAATCAAGAAATTACTCCAATGCGTAAACCGTATTTTGACTTTTTTATATAGCAAAAATAGTAAAAAAAATGTTTCGTACATAGCGAAATAATTACTTGAAGTAACACCAACTGCTATCTATTAGACAAGATTTAACAGGTTCTGCTTCAGTAGGAAGGGCTTTGGAGAAATTGTTGGAGGAAGGTATAGGGTAGCCAGGAATTAGAATATCAATGTCTAAAGTTCTATCCTTTTCTTGGAAAATAACCGTAATCTGAAGCTAAAAAAAAGAGATCTGTAATGTTTTTGAAAGTTTTAGTTCTTGTTTTCCATTTGTAGTTAAAAGAAGATCGTTTTCAACAAGACGTCTTAGATGAGGATAATTTATTGCAAGACATTTACGTAAAAATCTCGGGTGGGGAAAAATAAGCTTGTCCTTTCGTACAAAATCAGTATGCATCCACCCTCCTCTCTCTCTCTCTCTCTCTCTCTCTCTCTCTCTCTCTCTCTGCTAAAGTACAACCAAACCATTGAATGCAATATTATCTTTTCGTTTTCCCTCACTGCTTAAAATTCAGATCACCATTACGTTTGAAACAAATATAGCAAAAAATATCCATAACAGATGGAATTAAGTTAGTTGATAAGTAATAAAACCATATATTCAACAGTCGTTATTATTTTCATCATCATCATCATCATCATCATCAACATCATTATTATTATTATTATTATTATTATTACTACTACTACTACTACTACTACTACTACTACTACTACTACTACTACTACTACTACTACTACTACTACTACTACTACTACTACTACTACTACTACTACTACTGCTGCTGGTGCTGGTGCTGGTGCTGCTGCTGCTGCTACTACTACTACTACTACTACTACTACTACTAATATTACTACTAATACTAGTACAACTGCTACTAATACAATTGCTAACATTACTACTACTACTACTACTACTACTACTACTACTACTACTACTACTACTACTACTACTACTACTGCTGCTGGTGCTGGTGCTGGTGCTGCTGCTACTACTACTACTACTACTACTACAACTACTGCTAATATTATTACATTTTCTTCATCAGTACCGTCATCATCAACATCATCATCATAGACCACCTTATTGAAATAACAGTCATGCGCTCCTTTCCAGAGCTTAAGAAATACAGAAAAGAAAAAAATACTCCTAAATTTTTAAACATTCTCTTAATCTCCTGAAGAATCTTATGCGCACAGGCGAAAAAAAAAAAAGAAAAAGAAAAGACACCAAACATTGTTTACAATGCACTCTCAAACGATGTCCATCATTCCTTGGTGCTAACTCCCCGATTGGTTTATTTTTCCCCCTTTTTTATATATAATATATTGGGATACCTAATCCCCCCTAGTCGCAAGAATATTACGCAACTCCCAGTGGTGCCAACTCCCACGGCACTAGCCTGGTGTCTCGATGGTGCAAACACCTTCAACACGATCTCTATCTGGCGACACCGGAGAAGGAGTGGCGTTTTCATTGCCGTTATTTCATAAAGATTAATAGTTTTCAAGCGAAATAAATATCTTTCATTAAAAAAAACAGGAATTGATTTAAAAGACCAGCATTTAATACAGAACAAACAGCGTAATATAAAAAATAATGTATATTTTTTTTGCACTTGCATTTTCAAATAATTATGTTCGAGTTCCATTAAATTTAGGCTTTCTCTCTGTTTCAGTATCAGGTTCTTATAAAACCATAAGCCTAGTTTCTTGACATTTGTTAAAAACTCTCTTCCTCCTTCTCTCTCTCTCTCTCTCTCTCTCTCTCTCTCTCTCTCTCTCTCTCTCTCTCTCTCGAGCCCACTCTTTTTATTCTCTCTATTTCTCTCTTCAGAAGTATTGTTCTATCTTTTTAAATTCCACGTATCCATTTCGATTCTCTTCACTTTTTGCCCGCTGAGTCTCTATGTTGCTCTCTGTTGGCCTCTTTTGTTCTTTGTCTCTTCCATCTCGCTTCTACCTCACTTCTTCCCTCCCCCCCTTTCTCTCTCTCTCTCTCTCTCTCTCTCTCTCTCTCTCTCTCTCTCTCTCTCTCTCTCTCGTTTCTCCTCCCTCCCGCATATCTTTGAAGTTCTCTGTGTCAAGATCTCTCCTATTCGTCTTTGAAGTATTATATTAATTGAATTCAAGTAATTTAATACACATGAGGTCCATTCCTTGTCATGGTATGGAGGCTTGCGTGCCTCGATGACCCATGCTGGATAACTCACAAGGTAGAGACCAGACCAAACGTGGATCAGACAGATTGAAAGACAGATAGGACTGTGACAGAAGGTGGTGTGCACCTCCTCTGCATAAAGAACGTCCACCTGAGCAGTAACCCACTGAGCTCAAAACGCGGTTTGGGGGATGTATATTCATTATGTATAGGGTCTGCCCCATCTCAAGAGCACTCATGCCAACCTCCGCAGGGAGACCACCACTGGCTGACGGACACTAACAACTGACTCTGACAAGACACTTACCTTTGAAGGAAAACACCATAAAACCTGGGTGGGGAGAATATTAGTCTTGGACGATAGCCTTTCTAAGGGAGGAGGACACCCTGAAGAAAGCCTCAACCGCCGCAATCGGGGAACATCAACCTCAGGGTGAAGGATTAAAGCAGATGTTCACGTGCTACCAATCCATGACTGTGAGACTTACGTTAGGACAGTGTGGTGTCGCCCCGTTGGATCGTGACCAGGATGGGACGGCGCTGGACCCCCGTGCCTCGAAGGGGTCCACCCGATGCTACTGACAGTGACTCTGACTCTATTGCCATGGCTAGGGGAGAGCAGTTCAGGACGACTGGCCACCTGATTCGTATAGCTTACTCGAATGCAGAAGGAGTGAGATAAAAGAAATCGGAATTTGAACAATTCCTTCAGAAAACAATATCGACGTCTGCTGCCTCCAGGAAACGCATCTTAACAGTTCCTTCAGATTCCACATACGAGTATATGAAGTATACAGAAATGACAGAAAAGATCGATGCAAAAGAGGAGTAGCCACTCTTGTCAGAAACAAAATACCGTCTGTAGAAATATCCGGATCCCAAGACAGTGACGCAGAATATGTAGGTGTTAGACTCATTCCTTGCAAGACCTGTATGTCTACACTGTCTACAGCCCACCCAACAAACAGATAGACCTGCAAGACATCAAGCCCACGCCAGAGAGCTGGATAATATGTGGAGACTTTAACAGCCACTCCCCCGCATAGGGCTATAAAAACTTAGATGCAAAAGGGGAAGATGTCTACAAGCAACAATCTAATACTTACCAACACTCCTTATGATGAACCAACATACTTCTCAAGATCATGGAATACCACAAGCACGCCAGACCTGGCAGCAGTCACAGACGACATTCAGAAGGTCACACAACGAGAAGTCTGTTCTCAACTGGGAGGCAGTAAACGTAGACCAGTGATCCTCAATGTCAATAGAGACATTAAACTTAACCCACACAGATTGCCACCAACCTGGAACTACAAAACGGCAGATTGGGAGAAAATTCAGGAAATAGCCGATGGTCTCACCAAGAATTTATTCAGTCAGCATAACAGCACAGACAGCAACATCTCTACTTTTACAAAAAGCATCACACAAGCAGCAAAATTGTCTATACCGAGAGGCATAAGGAAGGACTATAAGCCCTACTGGAATCAGAGACTGGAAGACATGCGCAAGCAACTAGATACCGCCAGAGATGCTCTAGAAAAGCAGCCAACAGACTTCAATAGGCAGGTTCAGAAAAAAAGCCAAGAAGCTGTATGAGATGAGAAAGCTCTCTTAAAGTCAAAGGAACTGGTTTGAAAAGACTTCACGTCTAAACACGGAGAAAGGTACTTAAAAACTATGGCAGCTTACAAAGGCTCTCAATGATGACAATGTCTTCAGGAGCCAGACCGTTCTCCTCGCAGAATCTGGACCAGTCGCAGGAAAGGCTGCATGCAACGTTCTTACCAACGCTTACAAGAATGTCCGTGAAGTAGAAATTTCAAGGAGCAGAATTCATGACAATCATCGTGAGACAAAGAACTACAGAATATCGATGTACCACCCCACCCATGGATGGGATGGAAGGACTCGACCTGGCTTTGTTAAGCATAAAACCTAAAAAGGCGCCTGGACCAGATAGCGTCACAGATGATATGCTGGGACATATTGGACCTGCAGCAAAGAAAAAAATTCAGGCAATCTTCAACCAAAGCTGCCATCTTAGCCATGTATCCTCTAGATGGAAAGAAGCTGTCTTCAAGAAAGGCAAAGACAAGAAGAAGACAGATAACTACAGACCTATCAGCCTTCTCATCTGCCCAGCACGTTACTAGAAAGAATTGTCAACAGCAGGCTGGTGTGGTCAACAGAACTGCGAGAGTGCCCCAGGGTGGAGTAATCTCCACAACTCTGTTCTTCATATATGTAAACGATCTTACATCTGTAATTCCAAATTTTGTCTCAAACACTCTACATGCAGATGATCTGACGGTCTGGAGCTGCGAACAATATATATCTACAGCAACACATAGGGTTACAGGAAACCATCAACAAGGTAAAACTGGGCTGACAAGTGGGCTCTGACTCTCAACAGACCCAAGACAGTGGCGACCTTATTCTCACTCTCAAAACAGAAAGAAACAGCCCGCCTTCAGCTGGATGGAGAGAAAATAAAAATTTCAGACAAGCCAACCTTCTTGGGAGTCATTCTTGATCCAAGACTTACATAGAAGCCTCATCTGGAGACAGTGGAGAACAAAAGCACCAGAAGATTCTCCCTCATGAAGAAACTGGCTGGAACAAAGTAGGGAGCCAATTTGAAAATTCTACGTCAAGTGTACACAGGCAATGATAGACCTGTGGCGGAATATGCTTCTTCATCATGGTCTACAGCATCAGAATAGACAAAGAGGAGAACATGGGCCTCAGGATCATTCATGGTACAATAAAAGCACATGGAGAAAATGGCGAACATTCAGCCTTTTGAAACAAGAAGAAACTTCAAGATACAATGCGAAGAAGAAAAGGCAAAAATACTACTCTCTCATCCCCTTCACCAGAAACTAAACCAACCAATTATAAGCAGGCTTCAGAGAAAATCACTTAACCACAAAGTCAAAGGACTAGATAAGAAAGAAGATAGCCTCACAACTACCACATATAAAACAATTGCGTCCTCGGGTTTGGCTGACTTTTCAGAGGTTTGAAGTGTACATAAAAATTCCTGGCATCCACTCCATGGCTGACCACCCCCTCATTATGCTGAAAGCACTGACCTTAGAAACTTTAGACCACAAATACCCAAAATGTTCATGTATCCATATCTGTACTGATGGATCTGCTGAAAGGGCAGTAAAAATGGAGGAAGCGGAATGATAGCCATGCATCCATCCGGAGCAACTTTCTCAAAGGCAAGGCCTGTTGGGGTGCAAAACACGAACTTCAAAGCATAAATGGAGGCATTGCTTTTGGGAGCTGAACACCTTGAGACAGACGCCCAGCAACAGCACAGAGAAGTGATACTTTCTGATTCTCTGTCAGCCCCACAGATAACCCAACAACAACAACCTTGTGCAAGCAACTTAACAAGCTGTCCAAGAAAAGGGAAATAGTTCTCCAATGGATCCCATCAAATTCAAGAACAACGGGACACGAAATTGCTGACCAGTTAACGGAAGTAAGCTACCCCAATCACCATCTACTATCTCATATGAAGAACTAGAACTCTTCTCAAGAACACGGCCACACAAGAGTGGCAAGAAGAGAAAGAAGGATACACCTTCAAGAATGACAGCATTCACATGCCAGGCAGAAAAGGTCAAACAGCAGTTTCGCCCAAGGACAGGTCACTGTGACCTCAACAAACATCTGAAGAAGATGGGAATGGCAGAATCTGCGCAATGCCAGTGTGGAGCGACAGAGCAGACCCCAGTCCACATCCTACAAACCTGCCCCCCACTTTGAGGAAGGCAGACTTCAAGTTTGGCCTAGAGAAGCTCTAAATCTTTTTTTTTAAATTCAGCTTTGATTCTTTTGAGCAACCATTTTCAGTTTCACTAAGCATAACTGCAAATCAGAGGTGAAGTCAAAATAATTCATCGGTCCTTACCGTGACGTGCACTAATGTCACGATCTAGGTTCAGATAGAGCCAAATCTAAGAAATGTTTTACGTGCAAACGTTTTTGTCGAAAAAAATTTGGCATTTAAAATAATTATAGATTAAGGTATGTTCCCGCCGTCCCATTACACAAACTTTTGAAAAGGATATTCTTCAGGTCACCACAAACACGATGAAATAAAAAGAACATTCGAAAGAGATGAATTGCAGGTGTAATTTTATACATTTTCCAGTTGTGAGTACTATCAGTCAATATGTCCAACGCAAAATGACTGAGTGAAATTTACGTTTGTTGTTATTTTGTGTGCATATCAACGAAAGCCTTTTCTTTAACCCGCACAAGGCATAGGCTATTGACGACGGTTCAATACCTCAATAGAGACAACTCAATTATTGAGAGAGCAGCAGCAGTAAGTTTAGATCATATCTATTCATGTCTCGATCTCCCCCTGCGGTACTGCCCGCATCTATCTATCAATCTAATTCTTTTACTGTGTATCTGGGTCTATTTATCTATCTATTTATCTATATGTCTGTATATTTACATATATATCTTTTTATCTATCTATCCATTTATCTATCTCACTGCTTATCTATCTCTGCTTTTAAGAATAGATAGCCCTTAAAAGCTGTCTCTCGTGAAAGTAAACCGTTTCTCGTCGGTGTAAAGTTGATGGCATGAACCTAATCCCAGGGGACGAACATCTATCAGAGAGGTCAGACTTCAACCCATCACAGCTAGCCAGGCAGTGCGCCACAGGCCTTTTAGAGATCGTTTCGACCGTGTTGGTTACAGCTTAATATCCACTTAGCAGTCTCTCGCTCTGACACTGATTTTTAAGGTTGTTGTTTCACCGAAATACGGCGTTCTAATTCCTTATATATATATATATATATACACACACATATATACAATGAGAATTTATATGATATATCATATACCTCTCAAAAGATTTTTACAGGCAGGCTGGAAAGTGGGACTGAATTAAAAACTTCACTTTAGTTAAACTGATTAACGCGTTTAGCTTGCTTGATTAGTTAGCATCGAGCTCCAAGTAAGATACGGAACTAATCATCTAAAGCCTATAGGTTTTCTAAATTCCACGCTTTTTAGGGCCATCAAAGGTATATGATAATCCAGGTTCCTCGACAATTATTCGTCTTTTGATATTGCTTTAGTATTGATTTACTTCTTGTGCTAACGTGACTAATATTTTGAAAGGGTCTTAATTTTTAAAATTTCTATGGATAGACTTAATAACAACGTTAATTTAAAAAAATAGAAACATCTCGATATCTCGATGGTAGATTGATTGATTGTTTTACATGGGCTTGAAAACAAGATGATCTCAAATTTTATTTGAGTATAGTCTTCCGTCAGGCATGGATGGATGAGGCGAAGAGCTGAGGCCCCACCCGCCGAGGGTGTAGTGGTTGCAACCTCGAAGAATTACGCGAATATCAGGTAGGGTTTTCTTGGCCTACTGTCACCACAGAGCGGGAAATAGAAAACAAAAACAAGAACAAGAACAAGAAGGAAGAAGAAAAAAAAGGAAAAGAAGGAGAAAAAAACCTCGGATGATATATAGAAGAGGGTTCAGGATTAGAACAAGCAAGTCTTCATGGTGGAAGGAGGAGGGCACGGAAGGATATTATTCCTGTGGGATTTGGATTGGTCTAGTAAAAAAGGATCAAACAAGATGGATAGCCGCGAGTAAGGGATAAAAAAAAAATAAAAATATACGTTACATCCTCAGGTAATCTCGCCTTGCTGACACGAACGCAAATCGTGATCGAAAAAGATTAGCGAAAGATGGATTGTTTTTAATCCTCATGTTTTAGAGGGGAAAAAAATACCATTGTACGATTACCTTGGAATTTACATAAACATGTGAGCTAAAGACAAATTTTTCAGTAATGAATAGAAAAATTTGTAAAACATAGAAAAAACTGGAAGAATTATTTGAAGCATATCTGTCTTCTTAGCGAAACAGACTTTGGTTTAATTTTCACCTATGACTAACTCTGCATTAGCCATACAGGAATAATGTTAATGTGAGGTGCGGTGATATATTATAATGGCTTTCTGAACAATGTGATAAAATGCTTGATAACCCCCTCTCTTAGATATATATATATATATATATATATATATATATATATATATATATAGTAATGAATTTTAACTAATTATTTCTATATAATATGGGTTAATTTTATTTGTGTAAAACATTCTAACTGTTCTCTGTTTATAAAAAAAAAAAAAAACAGTCAGAGTCAAAGTATAGTATACCCATGTAATGATTCTTAAGCATTGAACAAATATGTCATGAAAACAGTTTGACTGGAAATCAAATATCCGCTGAAAGGTGTTTGCAATCTTTCATATAAATAAACAAAAAAGAAAATAATAGAAGAAAAGAAAAAACACAACAACAATAATGAAGACAAAACCAACCAAAATGACAACAAAACGATTCATATTCTGTAAGAGAACAAAACCATCCGAGATAACTATTATCCGTATATCCGCTGGGGTACAAAATAATGTATTGCAACTCTCTACCTAATGTTTAAACAATTTATAGATAGAACTGTACTGCTGTGATTTCCCCGGTGAAGTGACTTAATGGTCCGTTGCAGCGGTAAAAGCGTTACTACCACAGAGGTCGGCCTTAGAGCGTGGTCGCTATAAACTGGACAATAAAGCCAACAGGGCTATTACTAAAAGCAGTCAATGCATTGACCCGCCAGGTCTGTTTCTATCGACCTCCAGATATTAATTTATATGCTTGAGTAAGATTCGATTTGCCATAAATGGATGTACGAATTTGTCCTAGCTGATAAGTTACTCTAATGTAGGTGGGTATAGATTGGTATTCTTAGGGGCAAGTGTAGAGTACTGCTGTTAGCACAAATTTCATCCGGCTGTATTTTTACGATTCGACGATTTAGTGACAATCATTTGTGAGACAAATTATTCATCTTACCGATGATCGAACGTCTTGAATCAATTCGACTCGTAGGTCCATCGCTTGAACAGGGTTTTTTTCCATCATAAATACACACTTTCAGGCTGTCTTATTGGATAGATGTTCGGAGATTTTATGATTGTACTCATAGAAGCGGTAAGTACCTTGAATTTATTTCCACCTGTTCTGGACTTCTCTAAAATCAAACTGGGGATTCCTCCTGCAAACATTCGATCTTACCGAATTATTATAAATCATAGTTTTAAGAGCATTTCAAATTGGAGTAAAAAGGGGGAATTCACCTTTCGTACCCAAAAATTTTCAAATGTTTAAGAAATTTTTGATTCGTTCAAAAATGGTAGCCAATTTAACAACAGAAACAAAAAGATAAAATGACCATTTTGATTGCAACAACAATTCAAATACATTTTATATAAACCAAGCTTAACTTAAATTGCTGTTGATTTTTATATCTTCATTTATTTCAATATGATTAAGGACCGAAAATAGATTGTCGATGGAAAGTTACAAATCATGGTTTTAGTTTTTACTTTACTTTAAAAAGGATTAATAACACTGAAATAATTACTGGTAAAATTACTTAACAAATGTATTAAAAAATATAGGATTCTGGTATCTTCCTTTTTTTTTTTTAATGATGTAATTCATTTTCTTAAAAACAAAAAAAATATTTCACAAATATTTATTATTTTCTAACTAGCGTTTAGATGCAAATAATGGCTTATCAATGGAAACATAAGCTTTTATAACCACAGAAGCTTGAGAAAGTGACACATATTAAAATAATCTCATAGATCTACAACACCAGATTTAGATCTACTACCACTCCTAGTACCGAGACTATAACTTTTGTTATTTCTACTACTACTACTACTACTACTACTACTACTACTACTACTACTACTACTACTACTACTAATACTACTACTACTACTACTACTACTACTACTTCTACTACTACTACTACCACTACTACCACTACTACCACTACTACCACTACTACCACTACTACCACTACTACCACTACTACCACTACTACCACTACTACTACTACTACTACTACTACTACTACTACTACTACTACTACTACTACTACTACTACTACTACTACTACTACTACTACTACTACTACTACTACTACTACTACTGCTGCTGCTGCTGCTGCTGCTGCTGCTGCTGCTGCTACTACTGCTACTACTGCTACAAATGATAATAATAATAATAATAATAATAATAATAATAATAATAATAATAATAATAATAATAATAATAATAATAATAATAATAATAATAATAATAATAACAATATTAACAATAACACCACTACCACTACCACTACCACCACTATCAGCACCTAACACTGCAACTACAACAACTGCTACCACTAATAATCATAATAACGATAAAAATAGGATAATAACCATAAGGTCAACAGCGTTTAAAAGAAAAAAAAAAAACAAGTATTTTAGTGTTGTTTTTTGTTTTTGATTTTTGCTGATACATTTGTTATGTTCAAAGACTAACTAGAGATCATATTTATTGTATATTTGTCTTAGTAAGATCAGAAGCTTTTGCTTAACAGTGTGCTAAAAATCTAATTCTTTGTAATAGCCCAAAGATAAGAGGTCAAACTGGTTTTATAGCATCATGTATTTCTAAAGATTCGATACTAATGATTAATTTTTTGTTCACATTACTTAGGAATAAAATTCAACTTTATTTATGGTCACACTGATATAAAAAAAAAATTAAAGCACTGCAAATCAAAAGTTCCGTTCAAATCAAATTATTTAATCTCATATGTTGAAAAACAAAACACAAATTGACGTATTTAAGCGAAAACCAATAAAGAATATAAGGATCGCCGAAAGCAGGCAGATGGAAATTCTTCAAGCAACCAAAATGAAAGCAACAACTTCCACAATAAAAATTATTGTTCTGATGTCTCGTACATTTTTTTCGCAATTACTCAATACAACGTTAAACACATTGTGGTTCCTGTCCCTAAATCTGAACTGGTTTTAATTTTTTTTTGTTCCTCTCTCTCTCTCTCTCTCTCTCTCTCTCTCTCTCTCTCTCTCTCTCTCTCTCTCTCTCTCTCTCTCTTTCTCTATCTGCCTGTCTGTCTGTCTGTCTCTCTCTTTCTATGTCTGTCTGTCTGTCTCTTTCTATGTCTGTCTGTCTGTCTGTCTGCCTGTCTCTCCCTCTCTCTCTCACTGTCGCTGTATATATATATTGTATATTTATATATTCAAGTGCGGTAAATAATTTCGTTTGGCTTCCCAGAGAAACCTTTCTAATAAACTATACTAGCCAGTTTTTATTTCTTCATAATTCACTTTGGGTTGAGTACTTTTTTTTGTCTTACAAAAGTGGAATATGTGATTATCGTTATGCAGCTTCTGTTTTAGGAAGAAATAAACATATAATTATATAATAATGGCATCTGTTATCAAATTTGTAACTAAAAATATTTAAATTTATCTTTTTTTTTTTCTAATTGCTAATGCTAAAAATTATCAAACTATCTTCACAATTCTTTTAAGCTCCATTTTTTACCTCAAAATAAAATGTAGCCATACAGCTTTAAATCTTCATAGCTCCCCTAATATTTTGAACGCATAAAAATTATTATGAAAAGCCAAGTAAATGAATTTGGTCTCCGATTCGATAGAAACGATAGGCACAATTGTTTTACATTATTTATAGTCTTAAGGCTCTTCATTTTGATCACAATCTTTGATATGGGTTTACAATTTAAGGTCTTAGGTCATCTCCTTTGACCTGAATGTTGGACTGAATAATTAAATCATCTTCAAGGCAATAAAAATACGGACAACCATAATTATTTAGTAAATTCGACTAGATAATATAAAGTTTACAGTATCAATTACTATAATAGTTATACTTGAAAGAGCTTCGTTTTTTTTTCAACCAGGTTCTATTGAAGAGTTATTACCGCGATAATTTTTCTTTTCAAAGCAAAAGCTTTTTAAAATTACTGCTTTTTTACGTATGAAACTAAATAAATTGCAGGCCGTGTTAAAGGTATCATTTTGTTTTACTGATAATAGTTATGATTTCTTTGCCTCCTATGTCTTGAGTTAGAACTTAAGACTTATCATTCCACACGTTCTATGCAATGCTGCTGTTCAATTACGACTATGCTGTTGGGCTTCAGAAATTCAGACGCCTACTACTGAATTTACAAAACAATGTTCTTCAAACAGATGGAAATAATACATTATATACATGATATAGAAGACTGGGTTGGAAACAGTCATGTGCCAGTATCTCTGAGACCACACGTCTATAAAACAGATCCGCCTGGATCTTTCTAAATCGATAATATTTTTGCATACCAAAAAGAGTTGTGCCACAATAAAAAAATCATTTAAGAACGATGAACTGTGAGAAATTCATCTTATACTGGACATCCCTTTTCCCCTATTAGCCCTTTTAAAAATCAATAAGCTTTTGTTTTTGACTGTAATTTGAACCTTATTATTAGTCTTCGAGCTTTTGAAGGTTCAGATTCCTTAGTGCATTAGCTTTTAGCTCCATTCCAAGCACAAACATAAAGCAGAGCTCAGTTTTATTGTTTGTGAAATCACATTAATAGTAACTTTTAAGCTTAAAAGCCCGTTCTACGAAAGAGATCCTGGTGTCAATTTGACCAGGCTAGGATCCTTTAGTAAGCTTACAAATGGTCTTGATATCTATCCTTTTACTTATATGACCCAGATATACATGCCATCACCTATCAATCTTTACTGAGTCTATATATCTATATAGTTCTTAACACAGAATTTAGATCTAGATCTTAAATTGTTTTTAAGTTCTAAGCCTAAAAGCAAAATCTAGATCTAGGCCTATATCTCAACCTTTTGATTTGAGTCTAGCTGATGTAAATATCGAGGCCCTAGATCTTGAATCTATATCCATGCAAATGTCAAAAATATTCTTTACTTAATTCTTACTCTTCAAATTTGGATCTATTCCAGACGGTTTTCGATCTACCGTTGTCTACATTGTATGCGTGCTTTCAGTTTCATTCCTGCCATCATTCTCTGCCCAGCTGTGCTTACAGGAAGCAGTTCACACATTCACCCTTTTCTTTTAAGAAAATAATTATCACAAATTGCCTTTAAATTTTAATATCACCACTCCAATCTTTAAGGCAATTTCCAACTTTATGTCAAGTTATCATTTGACGTGCCTATGTAGTCTAGAAGTGTTCGGTTAGTTGGTTCTCATTTTTCACCTAACTCCATAATTAAGAGTATAATAGAACATATTAGTAAAATTTCATTCTAGACCCATATATCCGTCCTTCCTCCTTTTGCCGAACTAACGCAATCCTAAAACTATTGGACCTTTGATTTAAATCAATCATGTATACTTAGAGTTAGACGTATACGAAGACGGAACAATAAAAGTTAAATTAAAAAAAAAACAACGCAAAACTTTTACATGTTTTAGATCAATAGTATTAGACGATGCGTTGATAACGTAAGGAAATGTTTTTATTCTTTACTCTAGACAACAAGCCATTTAAAAAACACGACAAGAAATCGTTTAATTGAACGATCGTAGGAGATTTCAAAGGAAGAGCAACAAGAATCTTAGCTCCGTCGTTGTGAAGCTTTAATTATAAACTCGATCATAGTTTTTAATCAGGCTACAAGAAACTCGCATCGGAATTATCAAATCTGGGCGTGTATAAGAATACTTTGAGCAATTATTCGCAGATATACCTCTCTTCTTATTCTGATTGGGAAAAAAAATAATACAGATAATTGCCAACTACCGCAATACTATGCGATTATTTTTCAAGCCTGAGGGCAGTAACTAGCGTGTTTTGATATGTCCTTAATAACAGGCACGTTCGAAAACACAGCTTGTTCTTTAAGAAATATTAATTTTTAATACAGAAAAACGTAATTTGTCATACATTTCAATATGAAGGAATGTCAGGTTTTTTTTTTTGGTTATCATTTTTTTTAACTTTTAAAAGTCTTACTGTATCCAACAGAACTAAAAATACTCTAATGGTTTGCAATATAGAAAACAAAAACTATTATAGCGTTTGCTATAATTCTTATTACATCCAACACAACCTGAAAGTTCACTACTGTTCAAATAAACAACAATTTGTCTTTTTAAAACATGAACAAAATAAATATAATTTTAAATTCAAAAGAATCTAACATTATTTTCATTGCGCAAATGAAAAATAAAATGATTGAAATGGCATGAACAAAATAGTTCGTCATGATTCCCTTTATTTCGTTCTGAAAAAAAACAAAACAACCAACCAAACAATCATAGCGTTATATCGTTCTCGCAATATAAAAAAAAAATAAGTAAAAAACAAGAAGACCTTGCTTCCAAAAAAATTAATTAAGGTGACAAATCTGCGAGATCATTTTATTAAAAAAAAAACCAAACACCTTTCTTTGAGGCAAAATTGATTTTAAGAATTCTCCGTTTCTCTTTTTGGAAAACAAAAATTCAACCAATTTCGCATTAAAAAAAATGTGCAGTCTGATAAATCTGCTGCTGAAAAAAATAAAAAATTTGTAGCATGTGTGAAGCTTTTCCTTGTAAGACCTCGTCAACGCCGGAAAAATCGTCTCTTTTGAAATGGAATGAAATAAAATTTGTAAATTAAGAAAAAAAAAATGTTGCTGTGGCATGTTTCCCAGGAGTCGTCCCGTCTCATGCACGTTCTGCCCATTTCTTTTTTATTGCTCTATGATTAAAATATATTGACCCCCCCTTGGCATAAACAGAAACACGCACGAAAAAAAAAGATGGATTGGCTGCAAAAACCCAACTGTCCCGCAAGGCCTAAAGGTTTGCACTTTATGGCAAAAGCACTCAGAAAATAAGTAAGCGCAACAGTAATGATTTCTTGGGAGTGCTGAGGAACATCTCAGCGTATAGTATTTGTTTTTTTCCGAGATCAATACATTTTTTTTCAAGTGACTCGCAGGTAGATTATCGAGATAAAACCAGTTGTGTCAGTTATATCAACGGTGGTGATATTCAAGCTTGAATTTTTCTCTATAGATCAAACTATGCCAGGTCCAGCGTAATATCCAAATTGTGTAGACAAAAAAAAAAAAGACATTTGACCATTCTTCATGTTTTTAGTCATGAATAACCAAAGTCACTGCTATCTGTCGACTTTGAGTGTTTATTTTATCTCAACTTTGTAACAGTCAATAGAATGCTTCCCAATTAGTATTATGGTTGCCTTATCTCTCTGTCTCTGTATCTCTCTCTCTCTCTCTGTCTCTGTCTGTCTGTCTGTCTGTCTGTCTGTCTCTCTCTCTCTCTCTCTCTCTCTCTCTCTCTCGCTTTCCCTCACTCAGTCCCTCACTCTCTCTTGCTTCGTCAAACTAACTGCCTGTCTCTCTTCTTCTTTTTAACTAAGCCTCTTTCTTCCATATTTATTTATCAATCTGTTTCCGAGATAAATATTTGTTTAAAAAAAATATAAACCCGCTTCTGAGTGTGTTTGAATGATCTATAATAGAAAGAAGAAAATAAATTATCCAAGTTTCTTGGTTCTTGATAAAGTTGAGAAGATGGAGACACTTGTAATAAGTCTCTACTGCAATTGTTAGTTTTACACAAAATCAATACGACTACTTAATTACTACCAACAAGAGCAAAACTGTCTTACGTCCCTAACATTTCTATGCACTGATGACAATCGCACTCTACCAAATTGTTTCTGACCAGAAATTTAAAATAGTCCAAGGGAAGGCGGTTTCTCGAATATCGAAAGTCATGATCGAATTCTGTCCCAATACTTGGAATTTTTACAGGATTTGTTATCAATTCCCGCACACCGAACATAATTCGAAAGCCCTATTGTTTCCAGCGTAAGCTATGATCTCATAAAACATTTCTAATCGGTCTTAATGACTTGCCCATGTAATTATTGCCGTTTTGGCCTTTTAATGAAATACCCAAGAAGCAAAATTTGTGTGATGGTATCTAAGTTTAACAGAGTTGGCGGCAAGTACTTAAAAACTGTCCTTCTTGGTGGCCAGTCAGTACAAATGCAATCAGTGATACAAAATGGTTGTGGGCTAAGGGAGCACATCATTCTCTCGGGAGAAAGGTTTGTTCTTTTCTTTTCCTGAAAGCGCGGGCGTTTTGGTCGCCAAGAGGTGGCTGAGTCTACTGCATGAACTGTCTGGCTGCTCGTTTGATTTCCGCTGTCCTTGACTTGACGGGGGCTCGACAGCATACGAGAATGAATGTTTGCTTTGATGTAAGGAATTCATCACTGTGGTTTTTGTAACCCGGTGTGTTAATAGCGTTGTAGTGAGAGAAGTTGGTGTAGTTTTTACTGCCGGATTCAAAGGAAAATCTTTGCGTCTGTCCCGAGCACTATTACATCCTTAAAGTAGATAATAATTTTAGATTAGATCTTCAGATACAGCGATCTTTTAATGCTCGTTTTTAGGCAACTTAAGAACTTATCCAGATACAGGCCAATATCAAAATACCAAATCTTAATCAAAAGCATGGCCTTTGGTTTATTAACATACGCAGTATATGTCTAAGCTTATATCGGTGCCACTTTTTATAACTGTGGTGGTGAATAAAGGAGGACACCAGAAATTAATGAGCGCTACGAAGGAGAGTGTAGGGAAATAACTGAAATCAAAATACACACCGAAAAGAAATTTATAATCGCGAGAAAAAGTTTGATATCACCAATGGTTCTAAAAATTTAAGGACAACAGAAGCAAAGCTTTATCAGCTCTTCTTCGCCACGCATGTATTCACGACGTCATGACACCTATTGAGAGCAAGACTGCTCCAAGCCACTAAAGCTTTTTATACACTTGAGCCACTCTTACTGTTGAAACACGATATTTTATAGATTGTTTAGCAGCAGTAACTAAGGGTCACTAAATGTAAATGTTATCATGTTTTCTCTTTATTGCATTCGCAAGCAATTGAAGCAAGGCCATTTTTTCTGGTTTATAGCTAGCTTTAGTGGCTCTCTTGGTTTATACTTTATAATAGAAAGAATGTTAGTAATGTGAATCATTCAATTTTTTCTTTGAAAATAATCTTAACACCATCTCATAAATGACTGCGCTCATTTATCGATCCAACCCGTGATAAATATTATTCATGTACACAAACATAATAAAAAAGACTGTTTCAAGACAATGTCGAATTTTTTTTTCCTCGCTTGTAAATTCAACACTACATGCTTTTGGATTTTTGAAGATAATGTATTGCGAGAGAGAAGGCAGATGAATCACACCAAGTGTTAACAATGATTTTTACTCTACGACACGCAATGCTATCATTAAACATCATGCAGCTCACACCTTGAGGATAATTCATCATGTCAAATAAAAATAACAACCTCAGATAAAGGAAGTGGTCCATGCTGTGCATCTTCATAAAGTTGCGGATAAAATTGTGCGAGAACGGAGGTTGTTATTTTTTTTTAGCTTTTGCATAGCCGTCTCTTTGGTTTTTATCCCATTCATTGACGTTAATACGAACATAATTATTTCAGCAAAGAACTGCGAAGTTCCTTCCTTATAGTCTGCGGTCTCCATTATGGAAAAAAAGTCTTTGTACCCGTTTACTGTAATGTAAAAATTAAAATAACTAAAAATTAATTTTAGAAAGTGGGTTTTTTTTTACATAAAATACAGGAACATGCACTTTTCTAGCGTATAGTGAAACGAATCAATTTCTCGTTTAATTGACCCTTCACAGGTTTCTGACGCAATTCTTTCAATAAAAACTGCTAATTTTTTATAAAACCACGGTAAAGAAAAGTACTTCTAGCTTTTTTTTCAATTCTAATCTTTTTACCCAACTTTTTGTAAAAAAAAATTGCAAATATAAGCGAAAAAATTCGTTCCCAGGTCTAATTTTGCGTGCCAGTTGTATACAAACATTTAGCAGGTAAATCTATAATGATTAAACCATAGAGATGAGTGGAAGTAAGAGAGGTAACCTGTGCTAGACCAGGACTTCACGTCACACATTCCTCAAACAGTGCTGCTGCCTATTGAAAACAACATTGAAGTGAGATGCTTAATACTTAATTACGTGTGGAGTGTGGGGTGAATACCATTTGCATTAATTTTTACAATAATGGTTTCTGTGTTCCTCTCTGTTGATTGACTCTTCACTGAACCGTTACGCTTCCAGTGGGTACAGCAGAGAAGAGCTGAAAAGTCATTATGACTATTTCTACTAAATTTTCTACAGGATGTCCAATTCTATGTGTCACAACGAAATTCAAAGAAGCAACAAGCGTTTTCTAATTTTTTTATTTTGTAAAGATAAGCATTTGGAAGTAAAACACAGTTTTTAGTAAAAATCATATCGTAATATGTTTGTTGAATAGTTTTATAAACGTACCTATGTTTGGTATTTAAATCTAATGTCTGTGTTAAATGAAACAGTTCCTAACTGTTTAAAATCCCCAAACTATCCTCCAGAGTCCGATAATTCAAAAGAAGAAGGCTCAAAGCTTACGCGTTTCTTTTTCCTACATCACAATACAGCTTTTAAACCCACCATAACTTTTCCTTCGTAAATTATGTTTAAAAAGGATAATTATCAGAGGATGGCACTGACCATTATATGCATTGAAATATGGAGATCCTGAAAATACTGTTAAAGTAAAAATGTTCTAGGAGGGAGAAATTCACTGTATGATACTAAGGGACATTAAAATTACTTTTTTTTTCAAACGTTGACGGATCAATAAAAGTGTTGTGTTCCAGCTTTATTTTTTGAAGTATTGCCAGTCAAAAGGGTTACTAGCAAAAATCGTTACAACAAACTGTTGTTACTAAGTGGTTCTGTGCTTATAGTTTATGAAAGCCAACCCCTATTTTTCATTAATCAAAGAAATACAATCACCTTTTTTCTCAATATTGACAAACTAAGCTGGACTCTTTAGTTATTGCAAAAGAATATGGCGTTCCAGAGAGCCCAGTGCCATCCACAGAGACAGGCCAGTACGAGTATTTTCAATCTCCGTTATAGTTTTGTCGATCCGAGCGGTTCGAAACTTCTCATTCATTTCTTGGAAGTCTTGAAATAAATATAAGTTTGGTAGTGTTGGTAAATCTGTGTATAAAGTGATGACCAGTGAAATGATTTGTGCCACATGAAAAAGATTACATAAATTTTGATAAAATGAATAATTTTTAAAATGAAAGTGGAAAAAATGATAATATGCAAAATAGTCTTATAATTTCATGATTTTTATCTCATACAGATGCAACGTTCAAGTACAGATGGCATTCTCTCTATATCTCTCATCCCCCCCCTCTCCCTTTCTCTTTCTCCCTCTCTCTCTCTCTCTCTCTCTCTCTCTCTCTCTCTCTCTCTCCCTTTCTATCGAACCATTTACTTTTTCTGTGATGTAACGCGATTTTCAAAATCTTTTTTTAGAAACTTTATACTGGTTTCATTGTAAATTATGTAATATTTTCACATTCTGTTTGTTTAATATCTAAGTGCAAAGTTTCTTTGTTCTTCACTGATTTCTAATTGTCAAAACCTTGTACCTTCGATTATCTTTTGCTCGTAAATTTAACTAACTAACTAACTAACTAACTAATAACTAACTAACAACAACAAAAACAAAAAGTTTTATCGTATTACTGGGGTATTAATATTTTGTTTTAACCATCGTTTATTTCTGTGATGACTCGAAAACAATTATTAAGAAAAGTTTCATGCAAGTTAATCGTGCTTTCTTTTTATTTTCTGTTAGCTTAAAAAATCAAATATTGTGGTTATAGCACACACAATTTCATATATTTATATATATATATATATATATATATATATATATATATATTTATATATGTACATACATTTACAACCTAATCAATAACATACGTGCATAACCTGCAACTTGGCTTAAGAAATTATTTTGTCATCTCCAACTGTTTATTACTTACTTTTTTCCCTGCACTGATCTTTTCGTGATCTGTTATTAATGCAAAATCGTTATACGGCACTGATAATATAGTTTATAATCTGGTACAGCTAAGCAGTTGATGTTAAAATCGTTATTCATAATGTTTGTTGGTAAACAGAATAGAGTTCAGGTGAAAGAAGTCGATTTTATGCTTCCTGTTTCGATGTCGTTGTCACCTTCGACGTTATCGTCGTCGTCGTCGTCGTCGTCGTTGTCATCGCTGTTCTTATTATTGTTCACGGTATTGTTTTTTCACTCTCTTATTTTGCTCTTATTTCTGGTGGGAATGGTTTTTCTAAGTTCTTGGTAATGTATTTTTTAAGTTCCTGTTCGAAGCATTGCTCGCGTTTAATTCATTGCTATCATATAAGATGAGAAGAAAAAGATAAAGATAATTTGAAAATAGAGAAAGAAGACAGAAAGAGATGAATAAAGATAGAGAAATTGATGGGCAGAGAAATATATAATACATACATCTATATATATATATATATATATATACATATATTAAAATATATTACAGAGAGAGGCTGAAAAAGAGAGACAGATAGATAGATAGATAGATAGATAGATAGATAGATAGATAGACAGATAGATAGAGAGAGAGAGAGGGAGAGAGATAAAGAGATAGATAGATAGATAGATAGAGAGAGAGAGAGAGAGAGAGAGAGAGAGAGAGAGAGAGAGAGAGAGAGAGAGAGAGAGAGAGAGAGAGAGAGAGAGAGAGAGGACATAAAGGCCATAATGTATAGAGCAAAGAAATCAAGATGGGAAAGAACAAGGCGATCGAATTACGGGGGAAAAGTTAAGAGGAAGAAAAGGTTAAGTTTAAAGAGGAAAAAAGAGACATTCAAAAAATCGGACTAAGTTCATTTGGGAAGAAACCGCTAAAATACAAAGGAAAAAGAGAGCGGAGGGACGGAAAAATTATCAATCAGACTGATAGAGGGAAAAAAAAAACAACAGCAAAAGATCCAGAGAGAGAGAGAGAGAGAGAGAGAGAGAGAGAGAGAGAGAGAGAGAGAGAGAGAGAGAGAGAGAGAGAGAGAGAGAGAGAGAGAGAGAGAGAGAGATGGAACAGGAGGACATAAGGAAAAATTCTTTCAACTTATTTATATTGCAATAACACTGCTGCCAGTCACTTTGTTCGAAAACAGCAGTTACTCTTGCGAACTGTTTATTTACTCAAAGAAAGTCGGAAGCAGAGACTATTCAAATCTGGCACTGAGAAAATCCTCTTCCTGTTCACACTTCCTCTAAAGGACAATGCCACCCCTCTCTCTCTCTCTCTCTCTCTCTCTCTCTCTCTCTCTCTCTCTCTCTCTCTCTCTCTCTCTCGATGTTTCTGTCTCCCTCTCCTTCTCTCTCTCTCTCTCTCTCGATGTTTCTGTCTCCCTCTCCTTCTCTCTCTCTCTCTCTCTCTCTCTCTCTCTCTCTCTCTCTCTCTCCCTCGTTGCCTTTATCTCTCTCTCTCTCTCTCTTTCTCTCCCTCTCCCTCTGCTGTCTGTCCGTCTGATCTATCTGCCACACCGTTTTATCTTGAGTCTTATCTTTCATGTATATATGTATGTATGTATCTATCTTTTTTCTTTCTATTTCTCCCAAATCTTCATATGTAAAAAAATCATCAGAAGTTTTTATCCCTTCTCAATCTGGCAACCTCATCTAAATATTGGCTATTGAAAATATTGATTGATGCCCACCTTCAGCGGTTCACTCGCTAAAAAGTCATTTTCCATCGGCCAGCATTGTTGATTGGATGTACAGGCAGCGAGGCAAGGAATACACGGGCTTTTCTGATAGAATAAACATCTATCGGTTGATTCGGCTTTTGGTCTTGCTGGTTTTAAATTTCCCTTTCATCTTTAAAAAATTGTTCTTTCATGAATTTTGGAAACAACTGTAAATTCCCGATGAGTTCAAGGAAAAAAAAACCAGCTGCATATTGTAAGACTGCAATAATAGATTAATTTTTTAAATTAAAAATAATGTCTTAAGAATACATATAGATCGAGTGCTGACATTCGAGTAGCGAAAAATATAAAAAAAAGACGTTATAGGGATGGATTCAGATTAGAAAGGTTATCAACAATAGCTGGACGGGAGAGTTAGATAGAACATTCGGTAGAACATTAGGTAGAACACTGAATAGAACACTAGATAGAACACTAGATAGAACACTAGATAGAACATTAGATAGAACATTAGATAGAACATTAGATAGAACATTAGATAGAACATTAGGTAGAACACTGAATAGAACACTAGATAGAACACTAGATAGAACATTAGATAGAACATTAGATAGAACATTAGGTAGAACACTGAATAGAACACTAGATAGAACACTAGATAGAACACTAGATAGAACATTAGATAGAACATTAGATAGAACATTAGGTAGAACACTGAATAGAACACTAGATAGAACATTAGATAGAACATTAGATAGAACATTAGGTAGAACACTGAATAGAACACTAGATAGAACACTAGATAGAACACTAGATAGACAAAGGCCTATCTTGTAAACATGTTTTGAAAAAGGATTGATCTACACTGCAAAAAAATCAAAAGTCAAAACAAAGGAACGAATTGAATGTTAGGTTTAATTACATAGATAAGTAGATGGATGGATGGATAGATAGATAGAATTGAATGTTAGGTTTAATTACATAGATAAGTAGATGGATGGATGGATAGATAGATAGAATTGAATTGAAACCCCAAAAAGTTTTGTAGTAGTTAATATATATATATATATATATATATATATATATATATATATATATAAAATTTCAAAATGGAAAATTTCTATCTTCATTGTCTTTAAGGGCAAAAACTATCTCAGCAAAATCAAAATCTTGTCGGTTTTCTTTTTTGCATAGGATATGAATTTTGCAGAGCTACTTAAAAGAACTGCTAGGACTGATGTGTAAAGAAATGCAGCTCATATAAACCTATGTCAAAACCAAAATTAGCCCAGCTGTGCTTACAGGAAATAGTTCGAACATTCGCCTTTTGCGTTCAAGAAAATAATAATCAGATTTTAGCATTTAATTTTCAAAACAATTACTCTTTTGCTGAAAAACAATATTACCACTCCAATCTTTAGGGCAATTTACAACTTATTTACGCCAAATTTGACGTCCTTAGGTGGTCTAGAAATGCTCTGTTAGATATTCCTCATGTTTCACCTCGCTCAATTACATAAAGATATCCGTCAAATTATCTTACCAAAATTCCCTTCAAGGCGTGAAATGTCAAATTCTAATCCCATCCGCCTCAAAAGGCTATCGATATAACCAGATTCAACATGGAATTCAAAACAATCGGAACCTAGTCTGCCTTCACTTTTTCCCTTATTTCTTCAATTCTCATGAGTCTCCTTTCTCTTTTTGTACTTTCTTTCCTTTTTTTTTTTACCGAGATAAGTTTCTCGAGTGACTAGACTAGGGAGGACCAAGCCAGCACTTTGGGAATCCACTTGTGGCGTCTTACTGATTTCCGGTGGCTTAACCCAGGGGATCTGTTGGCCAGGAGTCAGTAGTATGAAACGCGGAGCCCACGTCCTATCAAATGATGGGCTGGGGCTGGGACTGCACTGCAGGGCGTGGGTCAATATCTCGCACACTCCCTCTACCGGCACATGATTAGCTTCTAGAGATTTCGAATTGTGGGAATGTTCATCTCGCAATTGAAACGAGAATTTATTGCTGAAAAGTAGATTAAAATAATTTTACAGATTAGAAAATTTCGAAAGGTCCATTTTAAGGGGAGTTATACGTTGTATATATCGTCTAAAGCAGTTGTTCACAAGAAAATCCCTGTAAGCCTGTCTCTCTATTTTTCAAACTTCCCAGTGTTTTTTTTTATTGTTTTTTCTCTGTCTGTAACACCCTAAAATATGTTCTAATTTTATCGTTTCACATTCATAAAATTTCGAAAATTCTTAGACAGAGACAAATCAGAGTCTTAACATCGCGTACTTGGAGGCTTGATAAATCGCTCTGATGTGCATTTAAAGAATTTAATGAAAAAAGAAACGTCGGTGGTTTGCGATTGTGCAAGATTAACAAGCAATTATTGATCCTAGGATGATAGTCTTTGTAGGTTTAGAATTACCGCATGGCGATCAGTTGCTTTCTCTAAAGCTCAAAAAACATCAAGAGATTGTAAAACAGTTTGTCATATAGAAGCTGCATATGGGATCATACGGTTCTAAAAAAACGGAGAGCTGAACTAAGAATGCTCTATAAAAGTTGAAAACTAAAGTTCCCAACATCGGTCGTTCTTTTCCTATAAATCAAAATGGGAAAATTTATTGATATTTGGTGCATTTCTTGCGTGTGACATAGATGAGAAAGAGGTATGAAAACTAAAAAGTGACAATGATATTATTTTCAAGAGCAGCAGCAGCCAGAAACAAAGTGACGCACAGAGAAAACAGCGACTAAACTTCTTAAAACATTTAAGACATCTAACTGTTTGTTACTTTATAAATCAGAAAATGTCGTGCTAATCTGACTGATCCCTTGCCTTTTAATTATTCACTATAAAATAGCAACAACGCCTTATAAAATGGTAACAACGTTCTTTATTTTAATTGGGTCCGAAAAATAGCATCAACCGCCTCCCCCATTCTCATTAGAGGAAGATTAAACAGGGGTCAAGTTCTTACAAAGTTTTTTTTAAAGCTTGCTCTAACTTTTACGAGTCAATGTGATTAATAAATGGTTCGCAGTTATATAAATATCTCCAATAGATATTCATCAGCCTTAGCAATTTGTTTTAAACATTTTCAGAAAAACAGAGCAGTGTCGATTGAACCTAGTGCAATGGCCCCTAAACGCATTTAATTCAGTAAAACTAATCCCGATAAAAATTAACGAGCTCAATACGGTCACAGACGTCGGAAATGACTGGTAATCTTTGTGTCAGGAAATACTGCGACTTACCAGAGAATTGGGCAAATAATCCTCTAATATTCATGATACGGATAATACGTAAATTGGGCGACAACAAAAGATTCTCTTATATTTGGATAACTCTTTTGAAGAAAAATATGAACTTCAGTTTGAAAGTCACGTCACCAACATCTGGGGAAAGACTGTGTCTGTGGGGATGATTGGCTTAACTCGAGTCTGGTTATTGATACGCTTGCGTCCGCATAGCGATGGTAAACATGCTCACCCTGACGTTTTAACAAGTGACTTGGTTAGAATTATGAAAGACTTGCAAAGTGTAAAGCAAGTTGGCGCATTAATGTTAAGTCAGGGACAAACTGCCGCGCCATATTCAAGCCTTTGTAACTTCCTTTGATCACGCCCCTTCTCTATTTATTTTCTAAATACGTGTCGAGCCTCTGGGCCATATTAAACGTATAATGAATACTTCTGCAGTCAGAGAGAGAGAGAGAGAGAGAGAGAGAGAGAGAGAGAGAGAGAGAGAGAGAGAGAGAGAGAGAGAGAGAGAGAGAGAGAGAGAGAGAGAGAGAGAGAGAAAAGCCAAATTGATATCGAATTAAAATTAAATATAAAGAGAAAGAATTAAATATCTTTTTTACGGTTTTTATCAACATGCGTAAAAATATTTTTGAGGAAGCAAAAGCGGGTTTCTCAAAAGTCTATGGCTTTTTAAGTCCAGGCAATTTTTGTGTCTTGCAATATTGTATAAATGTCCTCTCTCTAAATCTTGTTCCCATTAGATCTTTAACCAGGTTCTTTTATGATTACATTTCATCAATGGCTCATTATTTTTAGTTTATTGGGCTTATCCATCTTAGAGATAAGAGGCATTTAGTGAAACTACACAGCGCTCTAGAAAATCACTTTCCCTTCATTTTGTTTTGTTGACACGACATGTCAATATCATACTCTAAGCATAAGATTAGTTTGATGACTTTTAACCTTTGCGCATCTTTGTGGGATTGCAACCCCATGCCTCTCTATTATATCAATCCAATTACTTGGAAAAAAATTAATTCTTTTCTTTCGCAAGTTATTTTTTATCGCCAACTCGTGTACCCAGATCTAGTATTAAAAAACGTAAATTAACGTTCCAGCGATCAAAAGCTACTAACACTCTTGCTATTGACTCTGTAACACCATTAAGTTTTCACTCTTTATTTGGTACCGACCCCAGAGCTGATAATTGTATCTAGATGTGGTACTAATTGGTATCGCGTAGGCGACGACTCCTGCGGCAGTAAACCGTCTGAGACGAGTTCTTATCAGCTGTAGAAAAAAGAGCAATGAACGACGAGAGCTTAGGTCGAGCTTAGATTTTGCCCTGGTATAGAATCTAGACTTTCCTGAAGCAGAAAATCTAGACTCTAGATCAACATTTGATTCACAATCATATCATAAAAATAATATAATTATCATCAGCTGTAATTCAAGGGAGGAGAGAAGGAGAACACGCTTAAAAAACATATTATTTCGAGCAGCGATTCAACGGACAATATTTAGATATATAGATCGGGCTTTTCAAAACCTAGCTCCTATTTCTAAACAAAGTTAGTTTCTCAAATGTCGATTGTTTCCTTTCACTCCTGTAAATCAACAGCGTTGGAAACAAAACAAAAAATAACAACGATACGCACTTATATAATCTATCTATCTATCTATCTATCTATCTTTCTATCTATCTATCTCTCTCTCTCTCTCTCTCTCTCTCTCTCTCTATATATATATATATATATATATATATATATATATATATATATCAGTGATAGTCAGGGAAACTCATGTGTGAGGTGGCATGGGATTTTCAGACTCATGTCGGAAATTACTTTTTTGAGCTATTGGGCTTCAAACATAAAAAAATCAATCTTCCAAGGTTTCCCACTTTTTAGCTTCTTAAGAACTATCAACCATTTTTCGATCTTGTCAAAAAGTGTCAAAACCCAAAAGAAACTTTAGATATGCTTTATGGTGTTTTTGTGAAGATTACTGCAAACCTGCATGAAAACCTTCCCTAACTCACCTTTTTTCTCAGTTTCTCGTTTCCCAGCCTTGTGTGAAGTTTTGTGCCATATCTCAGCCAAATACTAATATATTTTAAAAGTTCCAAATGTTTTATGCAGGGAATTGGTCTGGCTTTAAAAAAATAGGGAAATCAAAATTTGTCCAAACTAGTCATTGAGCCTCAAAATTGCAGACCACCTCACATATGTGCAAACTTCAGAGACTTGCGTATGAAGGTGTCAGACATAAAAATAATTCTACGCAAAATTATTCGTGAACTTTTGTGTAAGCTCCATATAAGACTCAATGTAATACAATTTACATATTACACAATGTTATCAACATTAACTTTTGCTTAAGGTTTCGAGAGCTCAAATATTTGGATAATTAAAAAACCCAAACAGTGTGTTTATATGTCGCTTTACACGCTCCTTATTATTTACGTAAAAAAAGAAATATTCACCTATAAATTCCTATATGATAGCGCATCACTGGGCATATTTGTGTGTATCTACATAACCTTATAACGATGGTTTAAAAGATACTTAATAGATGGAAAAAGTACATAATTGTCTGAACTTTTTTAGAAATAAAAAGTGGAACATTTCCAATTAACATTTGCTTCAGCTTATACTGCTCCATTGCATATTTTATTTCTTGGACCTCATCCTCTTAAAAGCAATTCTTTCTGCCCAATGTAGCCCAAAACATAAAGAAATAAATAAACAAGCAAACCAAAAAAAAAAAAAAATTGATGGAAAACAACTAGACTCTCAAAAAGCTGAATATCTCTGGCACTCAGACGTTAATTTCATCGTTTCAGTTAAATCATAATCGTTTGTTGTTGTTGTTGTTGTTGTTGTTGTTGTTGTTGTTGCTGTTTTTGTTGTTTTTGTTGCTGTCGTTGTTGTTGTTTAAATATCATAAACTTGTGACCCGTTTAAAAACTCCTGTAAAAATAACCTAACTATGTAGAGACATAATTGTCAAGACGAACAGTCTGTTTAATTAAAAAAAAAAGAAAAACAAGAAGAAAGTACCGTATTCCTTCCGCTAAATTCGGTACTCGGTCACGCACGTTGAACCAGCTGCCTCGTTAGCCACCGGGAACTGGTGAGCCAACAATTCAGGCAGTAGAGCGACCAAAACAGGCAAGAGGTCATCAATTTAGTTGGCATTTATCCCGCCAGCACGATCTCCACTGGGCTTTTCCGATGCCCAAACGGGTCTCCTTGCCTCCACTACAGATGGAAGCATCGATCTAGCCTGTTAACGACCTTGGCTTACGCTTGTCGTCTGGCATCAAGATCTAGTTACTTCCACTGGTGTGATCCTCTGAAACGATTTAAATACCACTGCGAGAAAAGATTTTTTTTTTTTGCTTTATTCTTAGAAAAACGATTCTAACTTTTTTTTTTATGTGTGCGTGTGCTCCAGTTATTCAGCCGAATGTTTGCTTCCGATCAGAAATGTAGTGTTGATATGATTTGTTCCACTAAACTGGTGATTACAAACATTATCTGAGAAAAAAGGGCTTACAGAAAACCCATTTTTTCCGATTATTCCTTACATTTTGAGGATTGTTAGCTGTGTGACCTGTGTTTTAACTACGGCTGAAAGCCATAGCTTTCAGGCTTTAATGTACATAAGTTCAAGCAAATGTAAGTCAGTATCGTTTTGCAGTTTCTTTCTTAAAAAAAAAAACAACCCATAACAATAGTGAGGATTTTGTCATTCATATCAAAGTATTGACACACCTTTATGTACATAAATTGAATATAATAATTCTATGATTTTTACCTGATAAAAACATGTATTATGTCTCTTAGAAGCTTTGATAAAAATAAACGCTACCGATTTGTTTCTTTTTTTTCCAGATCAGAGTTGCAGCGGGAAAAACCACATGAAGTTGGCAAAGTTTTCAAACATCAACTCTTAATCAAATCAAAGACAAAAAATGCCGTTCTCTTTACTTGTTCCTTGCGCTTTTAGTAAAACAAAAACATAACCAAAAAAAAACTTGTTCTAATATGACTTTGGCCCTGATATTCATAATTTTTTTGATACCGTGAAAACCGCTGGCTCTGATTCAAAGCATTGATTTCTTTAAATGTCCAACATCTTTTAAGGCTTTGTCTGAGCATTATTTCACAACACGGACTTCTTGAAGCAAAACAAACCGTCACAACAGCACTGTCATTTGGAATGGTTTTTCTTTTGCATCTTCCCTTGGCGAAATATAGACAACCCGCAACAAAAGAGTCTTTGTTTTGTACTTTATTTCAAAACACACAAAATTTTCAAACATTCTGAGGATATCGGCTTTTTTTTTTTTTTTTTTTAACCAAAGTTGATCCTTAAACAATGCCACAAGCTCTATACGTACGGATATTCTTTCTATCAAGAACTGCCTACCCGACCGTCATGAAGCTTACCATAACATTGACCGTCAGCCTTCTGACCACACTAGGGTCATCCTTCGCCAATGCTGTTTCAGCCGTGCCAGGGAACACGCCGGCTGACCTTCCCGCGAAAGATGGGCAGAGGTCAACAGCTCGGCCGGGAATCATCCACGACTTTGAGGACCCGAATGACCACGGCTGGGCGACCGTAAATAACCTGACTTCCTTCTATAGACAGAGAGCTGATCAGCACGTGAATGACCTGTATCATCCACGGGTGGATGTCACGACAGGCACTTCACAAGGTGAGTGTGGGTCCAATATCGATGTGGCACATTCAAGCTAAATCATTTACTACCGATTAAGTTGTCCGTGACATTATTAATTTTCTTTGTTGATTTTCTTGAATAATAATAATAATAATAATAATAATGATGATGATAATAATAATAGTAATAATAGTAATAATGATAACAATAATAATAATAATAATAATAATTTAATAATAATAATAATAATAATAATAATAATAATAATAATGATGATGATAATAATAATAGTAATAATAGTAATAATGATAACAATAATTCTCATGACGATGATGATGATCAAAATAATAATTACAACTACAACAGCAACAACAACAAAAAACATTTTACTACTACCATTGCTACAACTGCTACTGCTACTACTACTACTACTACTACTACTACTACTACTACTACTACTACTACTACTACTACTACTACCACCACCACCACCACCACTACTACTACTACTACTACTACTATTACCACAACCACTACTACCACTACTACTACTACTACTACTACTACTACTACTACTACTACTACTACTACTACTACTACTACTACTACTACTACTATTTCTGGTGCTGCTAACAGCTGCAATTAGTGCTGCTGATGCTACTGCAACTACTACTACTACTACTACTACTACTACTACTACTACTACTACTACTACTACTACTGCTGCTGCTGCTGCTGCTGCTGCTGCTGCTACTACGGCTACTACTACTACTACGACTACTACGACTACTACTGTACTACTACTACCTCTTCTATTACTGTCTGTTTAAGCTTTTCCATATACAGGTAGATGAAATGTATCCTTCTCTCCAGATTTCCCCCCTCTTTTATAATCTTTTGAGGCTTTTGCTTAAAGTAAGGGGCGCCTCATGGTGTAATCTTTTCCAATAAATGTGGACATTAAGGTAAAAGATTTTTTTCTTGGAAAAAAAATCGTCTCGAAAAGCTGCACGCGCTCTTTACAGTTGTTGAAAAGAACACCATCTTTATAATATTAAAGTAAACTAACACCACTAATTTGAAATAGCTAATAAGTTGTGCCGAAAATCCCAGACGTATCTATTCAAATTTAGAAAACCCTTATCCTTTTCATGCTAGAAATCTGTATTGGGCACTTTGACGGAGAATTTGTCGTTCCTTGGCTTCTGATCATGATAAAAATGACAAGCAGTTCAGATCAAAGTATTCTGTTCTTTTCTATACTTCGAAATCAAAGCCCTAATCAGAAGACCTGTGTGATATTTATTTTAAACCCATGCTCATTCTGTTTCCTTTCTGTGGTGGTATCAAAATTAAAGGTTAACTTCAAAGATTATGAAACCTGATATAAAAAGGCTTTTAAAAATCAAGGAGGCAGGAAAAAAAGAAGAAGAATGACAGAGCGAGACACAAAACCGGATGTCCTTTGAAATATTCTCAGGCAATGTTTGCCAATTTTGTTTTAATCTTTTCTATCCGAATAAATGTATGTGGAATCGTTAGGAGATTTTTTGTTTATATGTCTATACCTTAAGGCGATGTTTTTGTCTGATTTAATTGAAAATATTTAAAAAATATGTATATGTCTTACAGCAAGAAAAGCCAAAGAAAAGAGTGACGCTCCCAGAAAAAATATTCAATATCAATGATCTCAGTAACTATAAAAAAAGAGATCATATTTTGGACAACCATTATTTGTGATTTGAATAACTGAGACAGGACCTTTAAGATGCAATGCATACATGGACAAGTTTGACCTACAGGGACTTAATACTTGAAAGTTAAAAAAATCAAAACAAAATGGCAGATTGGTCCAAACCCTGTTTTTTTTTTCTAAACGCCTTGTTTGAGGAACACCAAGTTAACGCCTTGACAAAGTAAAGAGAAAAAAAATTGTAAAAGTGACATAGGACTACAAGACAATATGATCATATTATATAATTTTAAAAAAAGACCAAAGTTTTTACAATCGTCCTCCGAATTCTGTGCCATCAAGTACTTACTTTTTAAATTGAAATAATGTTGAAATGTTTAATACCTATCTTCAAATTTTTATTTTTTAAAATTTATTTAATAAATTCATGATTTTTGTGCCGATAATTATTTTCTAAAATATTGGCTGTTGATTGTTTACCTCTGAACTTTGACCGATGTTTTCCGATAGATGTAATATGAAAACGCAGTGATCTTTAAGTTTAATTTGAAAAAAAAAACAAAAACAAAAAGGACGCTATATTTTTCCTTTTTTCTCAATAATTATTTCGGAAATGAAAGTGAAAAAATTGTTAGGGAAATCCCACGCAGATTTCCTGAACTCTCGATCCAACTCTCGCTTCTCTCTCACAACGAAGGAGAGTCTGAATGAGTCCGGAACTATCGAACAATTTTAACCAGAATTACATCACAGAGGCAGCATATGAAGACAAAACGAAATGACTATCTAAAAAATATTAGGAGTTTTCAATAGTTGTTTGAAAATGTGCATTCGCAAAGAAAGAAAGAAACATATACCGACCATGGGTGGGCAACAAGAACACAACAAGTCGTTATTTGATTATCTTCATATCTTCTCATTGATTCCAGACAAATTGCCAAGACATAACTCGAATGAAATCACAGTATTTATAAATCACCTTTGTCTCACATTTGCCATTATCAAAGTTTTGCTGCTCAGATAAATTAATAGTGGTGGTCGTTCATAGAATCATACGTGTAGTCTACAGAGGGCAGTAAACTTTTTTTTTTCCTTTCTTGTCACAGAATAATATTTGATAAAACATGTCTTTCTCAATTCTTAAATAAAAAATTTTATGTTTTAACGAAGCTCCTTTTATCCGATGAACAATGGAAATCTTTGCCATTAAAGTCGTTTGAGCGGAATAGGTCGTAAAAGTTTTCATTACGAAAGTCAAACTTTGCGTTTTGTAAGACTATTTCTTTTTTCTTTTTATTATACAACAAAAGCGTTTCTTCTTTTGACCATGTTTTTTTTTCATGACAATTATGGTTTGCTAATAGTATTTCTGGAAGACTAACAAATCCATTTGTTATAATTTTTTTTACAAGGGAAAGTTAAAAACGAATAAAATGTTTAGAGGAGTAACATCAAGATCGTATTCTTTCTCGCTCGAAATTATACGAAGATAAGAAGACCATCTGACCGAGCGCTTCTAGACTACACAGACACGACACATTTGACTTAGAGTTGTAAATAGCCCGTAAGGTTGACGGGGTAGTAGTGCTTTCCACCAAAAGTGTTTTTGGAAAATCAGAGGCAAAAAATGTGATTATTATTTTTTTGAAAGAAAAAAAAACTTGAATGTGAAAACTACTTCTGTAAGCATAGGTGGTAAGAGATAGCAAGAATGAAACTGAAAGTAGTCCTAAAATGTAAGCGGCGGAAATTCTAAAACCACTTGGTATAGATAAACATGTTACAGAGTAAGGTCTAAATAAAGAATCTAGAAAGTTGTTTGGACTGAAATTCTAGATCAAGGGCTTAGATACTGACAGCAACTAGACTCAAATCAAAAGGTTAAGATCTAGATAGACCTAGATTTTAATTTTAGCCTCAGAATTTCAAAAGAATTTAAGATATGGATCTAGATTCTGTGTCTGGAATTATAGAGATATTTAGATTCTAGGTAAAAATAGATAGAAGGAGGCATATATCTAGATCAGGGAGTAAAAGGAGAGATATCAAGGCCATTCATAAGTCTATTTAATACACTCGCACCCGAAACCCGGCAAATTGACACCAGAGTCTCGTTCGTAGAGCGAGCTTGTCAGCAATTACGATAATTTTTACGTGTCAAAAGAGTGGTGTCATTACACGACTCAAAAAAAAAAAAATTAAAATCAAGACGGTCAAGTCTCGTTACAGGCAACTCTGTTTTTGCAATACACGATTTCTCCTGCGACGACCAAACGTCATTTGTTCAGGGATCTACATCCAGAAAGCTAACGAACACATAAAAAAACCCAACAACAACAACAACAGCAACAATAAAACTAACAAAATCATCGAGACACGTCGTAATTGCGGATAACCGTTAATTTTTTTTGCGACCGCCGATAGACCCGCCCACGTATGTACTAGGGCCAATTAATACTTTAGTTTGAATCGGATGGAAGCTTATGGTATCTTTTATGTTTAACCCAACTTGACTCTGTGAGGCTCACACGTCTTTCTTTGTACGAACAGGACCGTACGTGGCCACTATAATAGAGATGTCACGACTTCAAGCTTAATTATTGTGTTATGGAACTGTAGCATGGCTTTGACTCTCGAAAAGGTAGACGAGTTGTCCTTTAATAAAGCCTAGACGACAATGCTGAGGTCAATAGAATGAAAAAAATGTAGCCGTTAATCCTATGCATTGGATGGAAAAAAATGGTTGTTTTTTATGAGTCCATTTCTCGCGGACTTGAACAATTTTTGACTTGATCTCGTGATTGTATTCTAAAATGTGTACGAAGAGCTCCAAATCTTGGGTGAAGATAAGTTAGTGGTATACTTCCTTGTGCGGTGATTCATAAACATTTATTTTAAAAATATAATAATCAAATTTCATAAGCGTTTTTTCATACTTGTTTTTAGTCCCTCAAACTTAGTGTAACAAAAAGTTTTCGTTCAAATTTTCACGTTTAAGTAAAAAGAAACAATTAAAAAAATTAAATGCAAGAAATAGCTTAACTTGTCAGAAATATGGAATCTGTGAAAAGGTGGTAAGGAAGTCATTAAAAAAAATTATTGATAGGGGAAAATTGATTTTAAAAACAAAATTATCTTTGTTAAAATTGGTTCTAGGATGTAAGAGAAGGTCAAGTTTTAAGCACAATATGGGAAATCAGCTTATTTTGTACATTCCAAATCTATTTTGAGATCTTTTACGAAAGGTTTTACATTATAAAGCTTTAAAACACTTGTTATAACTCATATATGAAGCGACAAATCTCATCTTAACTAACTCCTTAAGTTAAAAATGCAAAGAAGAAAATATCAGAAAATTTTAAATATGGAAGATATAATAAAAAGAAAACAAAAGAATAAAATATATTAAATTGGTTGATTATAGACTGTAAAGAGATGAATAGAGTATCGAACTCATGAATTGTATGATAGACCAAATGAACAATACGACCTGAACTAAACGATGAAGAATTGTTAGCATTAAAACGTGAATTAGAACGAGCAATTCAACAGCAATCATATGAAAAAAAAATAATTGTCAAAGCACATGATATACTCATGGAAGAAATGAAAAAATCTAGAGGGCACAATGACATATCGATCTGATTAAAGACAGAAGGATGATAAAAAAAAAACCGGTCTGTGTTCCAAATCTTAGAAAAGAAGAGCCACAGAACTATAATACTGGTATGCCATGTCAGCAAAATATAACTCTCGATAAT
>JAWDGP010002696.1:495000-502500 GCA_033675545.1 Elysia crispata | reverse complement strand
ATGAGATGGAAGATTTCTTTGTTATGAGTCCACCAATGGCCCAAATACATACGTAAAATATAGAAAACCGAGGGGGGGGAGAGAGAGAGAGAGAGAGAGAGAGAGAGAGAGAGAGAGAGAGAGAGAGAGAGAGAGAGAGAGAGAGAGAGAAAGAGAGAGAGAAACCTTGGTTTCTACATAATGTCATTGGCCAGCTTAAGGGTCTGACGAATTCTTTACGACCTCAATATTTAGTTAATTTTTCTTCATATCTATTATCAAGTCTTTTAGCCTTCAAGAGCGAGCAAGTAAAATACTGAAAAGTACTAAAGCTTAGAGCTTAGAGGAACTTTGGCTTGGAATATCTTTTTTGAAGTATCAGGAAATTTCTTTCTTACGGATTCCAAAACTTTGAATTGTCGTTTATGACGTGTTGGATTCTTTTTTTTTTTTGTTTATGATAATTGTACAAAATTATATCAAGCATTGAGCTAGAACGATAATAAGCCGATTTGAAAATTACATGGGAGCGTTTGGTTTTAAAAGAAGAGTACTTGGAACCTCTCTTAGAAATAAGATATCGTGTTAATATTTCCGTTACCATACTTGACAGAGAAAGCGTTATATAAGACTGGCCTTTGATAGCCTTCTTTATTTTTTTTTCTTTCTGGTTCAAAAAGAATGGTTCATACGAACTGTCATCGTAATGGCCATGGGGGATTCCCGGTCTGCAATTTGAATAATTGGCATAATGTAACAGACAAAATGATAGTCTGACAAGGAGATAGAAATGAAAAGAGAGAAAGAAAGAGAAAGGGAGGGAGAGAGAGAGAGAGAGAGAGAGAGAGAGAGAGAGAGAGAGAGAGAGAGAGAGAGAGAGAGAGAGAGAGAGAGAGAGAGAGAGAGAGAGAGAGAGAGAGAGAGAGAGAGAGAGAGAGAGAGAGAGAGAGAGAGAGAGAGAGAGAGGATTAAGAGGAAGAATCAGAGAAAGAGAGACAGAACTAAGGAGAGCCAGGCCAAATCATATGTCCTTCAGTCATAGCTCCGTACATTAGTGAAGTCATCAATTCTACGCTTTAACTTTGCTTCACACACACACACACACATATACACACATTAATACGTATAAAACATTTTGGACAGTAATTAAAATTAGGCAAAACATTACAATCACTTTTACTCATTCAAAGTGACGACTCTTACTATCTCAAGCACAAAGGGAATGCCAGGATATAGCGTCATTGTTTTCGTTCGACGTAGTACGTAATGGTTCCTTTCGCACAAAAAAGCGATTTCCGCTCATTATTTGCATTGAGTGTGGGGCCGGTTGAGCTATTTTTCATTATCCTTTTTTGAGATAATAATGGAGATAAGGACATAAAGCTGGCATGTTGCGATTCTCACCAAAGCAAGAGGAACGCGCCAGAAGTGTTATCACCTTGTTTTTAAATACTTTTCAATGCTGATCTATTATTGAAATGAGTCATTTGCGTTGCTCTATCAGGAATGATACATCCATCATGTCAAGTTTTATCATGATGCAGGACTGCATATAAATAATGATTGACAAAAGAGTGAAAAAAAAGCTTTTTGTGAACATAAAAATACACCCCTTGGTTTTTAATTCATACAAAAAAAACAAAAACAAAAAACAAGAACAACAACTCGCAGAAACAGTTATGACTAATTTTTTAATGGTGTAACTGATGGGATAAGAATGATGAAAATACAGAGATAAAATAAGAGGGAAAGAACCAGCATATCAAAAGCAAAAATCATGAGAAAAGCATCTCACTTATTAACACGACTTTTTAGGGGCGTGTGTATCCACCTAAGTTAATGATCTAAAAAGTTTTAAACATATCATAGCGTAACAATTCTTGGCCATTTGTTGTTGTTGCTGTAGTGTCTTCTATTGTGACAAAGTGGTCACGTGGTAACTTGACTGCTACTATGAATTCGAAGTCTAGGCTCGTACTAGAATTGCTCAAAGGGAGTTCGTTGATTAGTCTCTACCATTGATGTCATGATCTTGAAAGAAGACCAGCAATGCTATCAATTCTTTAGGATTGTGGCGGTAAAACAAATAAAGATCATGTCATTTGAGCCCTGAAACCTAAAATGCCTGGAAACCATGTAAATGAGTTCCACGATGAAATCTAATATAATGCGCCACCAACACATGTACTTCGAATTCTCTGTATCCATCATTGGAGGACGTGTTGGGTGTCTTCATAACGTTTTTTTCTTTTTCTCCGTCATGGTCACACTTGTCGGTGTCCATGATTGTGGTCCAGGGTAAATTGGCGTTCAGCAGAGAACAAGAGTGTATCCATCTCATACCAGGGGCTCTAGATATTTTGCTCATTATCAACTGGAGTCTATATATTTGGGAAGCTGTGGGTTAAGTGAAGAAACAATGTAGATCAAAATTTTGCGTTTTAAAGCATTTTTATTAATCTATCATTAGTTAATTTATGAAAAACATGAAACAAGCATTTTTTCCCCCACGTGAACAAATTCACCAAAATGTAAACAAAACCTGGAATGAGCACTTTCCACAAATTAACCAAGTCCGAGCGCAAAATCAATGTCTAACAAGAAAGCATGAATATCGCAATTAAAATTTTATAAAGATTGCGCTTGAGAACATAATTTCATACCGGGGAAAAAAATAAGAAAGTTCTAATTTGCTTTCAGCAGCCTCAGTTTTAAGAAATGGCGATTGCCATAACCATCTGTGAAAGGTTTAGAAACAAATTCAATTTTGCCGGGGGAAATAATGATCCTGTTTGTACCAAGGGCTGTTTTTGTTGTCATTTACTACTTTTTTGGTATTTTTGTCGAAGAAATCTAACGCTAAATATGAGCCCCACTGGGTTTTGACCTCTGTCATTTCTCAAGATGCGAAGAAACTAAAATTGAGGAAGATTTCACAGAGCTCCCCCACAATTTTAGGACAAGGAAAATTGTTAGTTTCTCCTTAAGTTAGATTGTATGTATTTGAGAGAGAAAAAGAAAAAGAGAGGAAAAGACAGACAAGAGCGGAAGAAGAGAGAGAAGAGAGCGAAAGACAAGAAAGTAAGAAAGAGAAAGAGAAGATAAACATACATCTTACAAAAAGTAAGAGACAGAGATACCAAGACGGACAGAAAAAGGCACAGGAAGAAAGAAAAAGAGAGTCTAAGAGATTAAGAGAGAGCGGGAGGATGATAGAGAAAATATAAGAGTGACGGAGAAAGAAATAAAACAAGAGATGGTTTCAATATCGATTTTAACAATAATTTTAATTATTAGACATAAAATATTTTTGTTCTGTGGAAACATGCGATTTTTTAAACAATGGTTAATTTCTCCGCATTGAAGCTTGAACTCTGTTGCAAAAGTTCAACTCACATACATACTTACTTCGTACATGTCCTAAACAGATTAATGCGAGTATTAAAATAACGAAAAATGCGAAATAATTCGACAGCTCGAACTTTAATTTTTGAACCGACCATAACATTATTCTTTTGCACAAATCAACTATGTTTTCTTTTGATAGTAGCAGAATGGCATAACTATGATGCTATATTCAGGAAGTAGTTCTTCTAAGGTCATATTTTTGGTTCTTCCTTTGCAATCTTATAGAGTCTAACGTGAACTAACACTAGAATCCAATAGCTGGGTCACGTGAAAATAAACGTGCTAAAGCCTCTTACTCGATAATACAATAAAACATCCTTTATGTCCCCATCACAATTAGAGCCTGATTTATTAGGCGAAGAATACACTAATGAAGAAGAATAGTGTTACCGAATACGCCAGTAGAAGTAAGAGGACAAACAAGAAACAAACCTCTATATAATTATAGTTTATGAAATAATGATACTGTGGTAACCTCGACTCCTTGACACCTCCAGCTACATATCATCACATATTGATTTTTATATCTGTATAAGAATATTCTACGTCCGTACAAGAAACATTCCATCTTTATCTTTTCTCGATTCGATTATATTCCTTTTTTCTTTTCCCAGCTCTTTTCTCTCTTCTTTCTTTCTTTTTTCTTTTCTTTTTTTTTGAATTAAAGAATGGTTTCCCAAAACTCGGTATTTGATCTTCGAAAATTTCAAACATAGTTATGAAGTCAATTATATAATATCATATCATCTTCAGTTATTATTTTTATGACCCTTATTTAGGTCAAGAAGAATTCACGATCACGTCTCTAGAAAGTGTCACGTTGGTGAACAAAAAGGGAATGAGAAGAGACACGAGAACCAAACTACTCACGCCATCAAGTGAGCTTGATGAATGATTCCGCAACGAGTCCCATTATTCAAACTTTTCCCCTTATTCTTTGATGCAACTCGACACTTGTCCAGACCTATTTAGGCTCTCAATTTCATACTTGGTTTACCTTTACGACAGTCGTATAGATGAAATTTTCCTTGGCAACGATTAAATAATACAAAATTGAGACAAAGCAAAACGCAATAAACTGTAGATAACTCTTCCCATACCACATTATCTGTAAATCAAGATGGACATCATCAGAATTATCTGCCAATCATCTATAAAATCGACACGTCTTTAGCGTTTTTATTTTTCATTTCCGTCTCCTTCTATTTTCCTTTTTCTCTTTCTTTCTTTTTCCTTTCCTGACCTCAGCCTTTTTATTTCTGAGGATGCCAAAACAGATTTCCTTCATCTTGCAAACGTGTGCCTCATCCAATTAATTTCATTCAAACATTATTATTATTATTATTATTATTATTATTATTATTATTATTATTATTATTATTATTATTATTATTATTATTATTATTATTATTATTATTATTATTATTATTATTATTATTATTATTATTATTATTATTATTATTATTATTATTATTATTATTGAGTTGTAAAACGATTGGGGAAGTTTTTTTTTTCTTTTAAGGGGAAAACCCCCTATATAAATTTCATAAACATTAACCCTTTGTGTTTGTCATATAGCTTAACCGAGATTCATACGCCTAGAGGGGACTTTTGCGCTTGATCATAATTATATGAAAAAAAAAAAAAAGAAAAAAAAGTCTTTTTGACAAATACGCAAAATACCGTCTGTGAAAAGTTCAAGCGACTAAAACCTGGAATTTTTCGACTCATTTAAAACGATAAAAGGCTGTTCAAGGCAGTGAAAACTGGATGTGAGAAAGCTGGGCTAGTAGAGCTTTAGGCTGATAGTACGTATGTCTAGGGTTCGAATCCTCACTTGGGCTATCTGGTGTTGGTGAGGTCAGATCGCTTCTAACCAGATATATCCTAAGGCTTGACGGGAGCTCTAATGGTCTCTGTGATTGTAGTGATTACAAGAAATTTGGTGTCCAGTCGTTGCCTCTGCAATAGAAAATAAGCACAAGCATTCGCTCCTATATACGCATTCGCCTAGTGAGGGTGCAGGACAAGAACAAAACAGCCTCTCGACCACTTTATAGCGTCTCTTTCACACTGGGTTTAAAAAAACAAAGAAGCCGTTTATCTCTTTTTCACGCGCAATAGTGCTCTCTGTCTCAGACCTGAAATATTAATTTCCTATCATAAAATAGACAATTTTAATCTCAATGCTTCTTTTGTTTTTGTTTAAAATAGTAAAAAAATCTCCTTCATCCTTTTTAATTACTCTCTATTTGCCATATCCTTTTTAAAACAACATTATAATTGAAGATTAAAAAACTTCTTCAATCATACTCTTGACGCGCTTGTTTATTTTGTACCTTAAAAACCTCCCACTAATTTGATGACAATCTGAGTTTATTTCGCCTGGGAACAACTGGCTTCCATTTTTTCTTTCCAATATTCTGAATAGCTGAAATCACCGCGTCTCCTGACTTTTTTCTACTTCTCTCCTGATCGAGTGAGCGACTGATTGCACAAGGCAGTCCTCAGCACGGCCAGCTAATTTAATAACAGTGGTCAGGCCGTGTTAACATTTTTCAGGTGCGTGACCAGCAATAGTGCGTCCAGCTCCACGCCGATTCGGGCTCGGATCTGCGAAGGGGCAACCTCGGATCACAGAAAAGCCTCTCGAGATTCTCTTTAGCATAAAAATTAAATTTGTTGAATCCGTAAGAGGGATTGGTTGTCAGAAAAAAAAGAAAAGAAAAAAAAAAACCAAGTAGTTTGCTTTAAACGTATTAGCATTTGAGTGTGTCAAAATAAACACAATAAATTAAGGAGGCAAAAGTGATATGGATCTCTGATCACAAACAGAGCAAAACATTTGACGTTGAGCCTTTGCGAAAGCCTCTATTTAGATGCACACTTTCTTAGCTCTGCAGATGAGTAAAGTAGATAGTAGGTAGTTGAAATCGTAACAGAACTTACACTCCCTCATTTTGACTTGAGAAAAATCTATTCGTGGACAAATATTTGCTGCTCACTTCATGTGAAGCTTGAAGAGAGCGGAAGAAAATTTCCAGCTCTAAAAGATAAACTTATACTCTCTCTTTTTCGTTTCATGAGGCAAGCATAATGATTTATTTCAAGTGATGCTTATTTTTGTCACAATGAAAAGAAAATTCCAAAGTGAAAAGCGGGGCCCTCTCCTGCTCTAAAATAGGGCGAGGTTCTTTACTTAAAGAGTGGTCCAGTCTTCAAAGCAATACCAGAGGATAAGAACTGTAAGGATTTCTTTTCTAAAGAACATTATTTTGATATCTAAATCAGCCGTTTGGAGAGGCCTAGAGAGTTTTGAGGTCTTAGGAGTCAGACGGCAAAGAAAACTTTAAACCATGTCTCTTTGATTTCGGTTTCTTATTAAAAGGCTGCAAAACATCGAGTACGATATGTTTTTCTCATTTCGAGAGAGAGAGAGAGAGAGAGAGAGAGAGAGAGAGAGAGAGAGAGAGAGAGAGAGAGAGAGAGAGAGAGAGAGAGAGAGAGAGAGAGAGAGAGAGAGAGAGAGAGAGAGAGAGAGAGAGAGAGAGAGAGAGAGAGAGAGAGAGAGAGAGAGAGAAACTGATGGGCCAGGGTGAACAATTCAATACCAGCAGGAATAAGACTAACGCATTGCTGGCATGTTGGACCTGAGTTACTGCACTTCGATACCCATATTCCGGACTACCTCATTAAAATGAAGAAAATATTGAGCTTACTTCCATGAAATGACAGTGTTGCTCTTTTTTAAAAAAAAAAGTTAGTTCGAATGAGGAAAAAGCTGCCAAGTGGAAGTTCGTTTTTCAAAGAAAAAGGCACTTATTAGGACAGTCAGACGTGGTGCTTACAAAACTCGCTGAATGTAATAAAAGGTCGGCCTGGTATTCACTCAACACTCGTTATCCTTTGAAAAATGTAGAATAAATTTTAGATATATGGCAACTATGTTATTATCGTGGAAGCGCTTGATATTTTTCTGAAACTTATCTGAAATACATAAATCCAGACTTGTCACATTTTTTTAATGAAATGAGTCGAAATGTCACGCAATAATGAAACCAGACACATAGAACACTCTTTTAAAAATATGAAAAAAAGAGTAGCAGCATGATA
>JAWDGP010002696.1:337500-492500 GCA_033675545.1 Elysia crispata | reverse complement strand
CTCTGGCAGATGGAAGAGTGTTTCATTAACATGGGAAGTAAGTTAATTCTGTGCGTTCCTAATCTACGTAAAGATCCTTTTAAATGCTTTTAGACGGTAATAAGAATTACTGCCAAGGGGAAATTCATAGTTGCTCATTTATTTGAACCTACACGACAATAAGTAGATAAAAGGATATATAAAGGGATTTGAATGTTACAATGGAGCTAATTATTCTTATTCATGTACTACTCTTTAAACAAACTTCCTCTCCCACCTTTTTACAGTGCTCTCTCTCAGCATAGCAGTACCCATCTTCTCTACCCTCTGCTCTGAACGATGAACCCTTCCCCCCCACCCTCCCAGCAAAAAAAGTATATATATATATATATATATATATATATATATATATATATATATATATATATATAGTTTGAAGATAAGTTGGAATAATTGATAAGAGTGCTCAACTGTGGGGGCATTTCATAGATATAGAAGATCTTACCTTAAATTCTCTGCATACTACACTTGTGTTTCAAGCGGAGGACAAAGGTGTCGCCTGTCCTCCGCTCTTTTCGGTAGAGTCCTACCACTCCAAGAAAACAACTCTATACAAGGACGGCGAGCCATGGTGCAAAAAAACTTCACATTTCGACGTAACAATGGGAAGCTTCGACAGCGCCGAAATTTGCGAATTAGTAGGATTATTCCTCCTTTCGCAGCTCCAATACCTCAACATCAATGTAGGACTCTACCGAGATGACGGGTTCGCCATAACGAACCAGACTCCTAGAAATGCCGACAAGATAAAAAATGCAAGATATTCAAGGAGAATGGACTTAGCATAACAGCTGATGCAAATAAAAAGGTGGTAGATTTTTTGGACGTCACCCTCAATCTGAGTACGGGGCTATATCAACCATATCAAAAAACCAAACAGCAAAATCAACTATATCCACCGTGATAGCAACCATCCATCCCCCATCATTAAAAATTTGTCGAAAGGGATAGAATTACGCCTCTCAAACAACTCCGCTAATGTTAATATGTTCAACAAGGCAGCAAAGCCATATAATGCCGCACTAAGGACAAACGGGCAAAAACAACAAATACAATACACCAAAAACGATAAGCCAGAAGAAAAAGCCGCCAAAGCAAACCACAATCACACTACTGGAGAAATAAATACACCACCCAATGAAAAAAGAGACGAAAAAAACAAGAAGAGAATAAGAAAGAGAAACATCATCTCGTTCAACCCCCCATTCAGTGTAAATGTCGCCACCAACATCGGGAAAATGTTTGTCGGACTCTTACACACGTCCTTCCCAACAAACAACAAGCTGCACAAAATATTAAATAAAAACAATGTAAAGCTAAGCTACAGCTGCATGCAGAATATGAAACAAATAATTTCTAACCACAATAAAACAGTCCTTGAATCTACAAAGATAAAAGAAAAACAAGGAAAGACTTGCAACTGCAGGGATAAAAAATCTTGCCCACTCAAAGGCCAGTGCCTCCAAAAGGGAGTGATATACAAGGCAACTGTGGAACAGAAATCCTCGAAAAAACAAGATACCTATATAGGAATAACAGAAAATGAGTTCAAAACCAGATACAATCAGCATACATCGAGCTTTAGACTCAACCACAAAAAATCAGCCACAACTTTAAGTGAATTCATATGGAAACTTAAGGAATCTAAAACCGAATACCACTTATCATGGGCTGTAATCGAAAGAGCGCAGCCATACTCAGCAGCAACAAACAGATGCAACCTTTGCATAGCAGAGAAATATTTCATTCTAAAAACAAAACCAAGCCTCAACAAAAGAAGGGAAATATTTTCATCGTGCCCCCACAGAAAGAAACATTTACTACAAAACTACCAGTGGCCCGGAAACGAAAATAAACAACAACACATAGTCGGAACGGCAACCGAACACACCTCAGTCATACCCGAAGAGAGCGGAGGACAGGCGACACCTTTGTCCTCCGCTTGAAACAGAAGTGTAGTATGCAGAGAATTTAAGGTAAGATCTTCTATATCTATGAAATGCCCCCACAGTTGAGCACTCTTATCAATTATTCCAACTTATCTTCAAACTATATATATATATATATATATATATATATATATATATATATATATATATATATATATATAAGAGAGAGAGAGTGAGAGAGAGAGATATAAAAGAGACATAACACTCCCTTTTGATAGTCTATTTACTTCCACGGTTCCTTCAGAGTTGTGGTATATCCGTAAAGAGGAAAAAAACCTTCCATGAACACGTTTCCTCCGGGCGTTCTTCTCCAACGTCCTATGTCTTCCAACTGGAGGTTGGAGAGTATGTTTATGTCAGAACTAAAAAGAAAAAATATTTCCAAATCGTAATGAATAATAGCCATTTTTATTCTATCTAATGTAATTGCTTATAAGTGGAGAAAAAATAAACTGTCAAAAAAATTCTTTAAGGCCTGATGAATAAGCGAATCATTTTTTTAGTGTTTGTAAGAAGAAAAGGATGCCATTTGATATATGAATGTTACACTCTCATTTATTTTGTGAAACTTTTCATTACTTTGATTTTAGGTTCCGTTTTGTTTTGTTTTTTTTTTTGTCTCTAAATCTGGCGAGTCCCGAGATCTGAAGCCTATGTAGCCCGCTGAGATTTCTGTATACCGCTAATTAGAAGATTGCAACGAAATTATAATTCACTGGTTATATTATCAAACTGTGTCGGAAATTTCTTAACAATTTGCAATTTCTTAAAAGGGCTGTACCAAATCTTAAGAATTTGATAACGGAAATTCGCTACACCAACTCGAAAATATGGACGACGTCTTAAAATTCGAAGACCTAGTTTGTTTGTTATACTGTTAAAAACTTTGAAGATACTATAATAGTGGTTCCTCTTGATTCGCTCAGACACTTGATTTAAGTTTTTCTTAGTTTTTAATCTTTAATGGTGCAAGACATCTGTTGCGCTACTGGAGAGTTGTTTTCTTTACACTATTTTCGAATGTGTTGCTAATATGCTCTCCTGATCAACTCGGAGAAAAATCTTTTAAATACAAAAGCGGTAGAATTAGGAAAACTTGATAACGGCAATCTTAAAGTAAAAGAAATATATATAGCATAACTTATGCTAGAATTCATTGTTAAGGTGTTACTTAACTATCCAGCTGATTTTCGTTGATACAACTAGAGAAAGTATGAAAAATGATAAACGTTTTCACAGAAAACGTTTGCGGGAAGTATCGTTCATTAATTTTGTTCATTAAAAAAGAAAATAAAAAACCCCCACAAAAACAAAAACAACTAAGTTATGATCAGTAAAAAAACTATTATGCGCTTTCAATTAAATACTTTTACATCATAATTATTTAGATACTACAGGAAAGATGCACCCGGAGCTTTTGTTGATTTTGAAAAAAACATTTTGAAACACAGTTACTTACCTAACTCATAGGGAAAAAGAATTAGAACGTAAAAACTTGCAACGATGTCATAAGAAAAAAAAAATAAAAGCATGGTATTTGAAATGATAATTATCTTTACGAATGTGAATTCCAGCGATGAAAAAGTTATGGAAGAGGTAGAGAGACAAATAGAAAGAAGGAATGGGAAAAAGGGAATTGAAAGTCACAATAGGTAGGCAAATAATGCTTAAAGAATGAGATACGTTGGTAGGGAGATAGAGATAGATTAACCGATGATCAGAGAAAAAAATTGAAGAAAAGAGAGAGGGAGAGAGAGAGAGAGAGAGAGAGAGAGAGAGAGAGAGAGAGAGAGAGAGAGAGAGAGAGAGAGAGAGAGAGAGAGAGAGAGAGAGAGAGAGAGAGAGAGAGAGAGAGAGAGAGAGAGAGAGAGAGAGAGAGAGAGAGAGAGAGAGAGAGAGAGAGGAGGCGTCACAGACACAAAAGGACAGACTGAAAGACTTCCGACTGAATTTCAAATTTAATAGATGAGTTGTCATCCCATTTGTTATTAGAGTTAGTTGCTATGGGTTTTAAAGTTACAATTTCATCTTATAGAATTTTACAATATGAAATAAAGCTCTTTATAGAGATTCGTACCGTTTACCTACTGTTTATCGTTTCCTTTGTTCAGATGGAAGAAACATAGCATTCTTCTGGGTCACCATCCTGTGGGCTTTGACATCTCGATAATGGGGTACCTAGTGAACAAGGGGGAGTTCATTGCTCTAGATGACATAGAGCTGGTCAACTGTGAGCCAGGTACGTGCACAATATTAATTCTGAGTTTAAAATTGTTCGGATTGGTTTGGATTTTAAGGTTGAGATTTTGTCCTCTCTCTTTTTTTTTTTTTTTTAGGTTTCTGCGACCTCATAACTCAGCCCAAAGCAGTGTGATACAACAATTTTTTAAAATAACATTCAACCTTTATATAAGGTCAGAATAAAGAAAAAGTGGGTACTACAAGTAAGCTTAGGCTTTCATGGCGCAAAATGGTGGCATTTTTCTTTATACAGTTCCATATATTCATTTAATTTGAAAGTTGAGTTAAGCATACATAGAGAAAGCATAAAAAGATCATTAATTATCTCCGAGACATGATTAGAACACCAAAGACGAGAATCCTCTCCCATTTTAATTTATTTTAGAAGGAAAGCTGTGGTACTGATTCCATGGATTTCCAATAATTCATTTTCCAGCACCGCGTGACCCTAATTAAAGAAATTTTGAAATTATTTTTGACCCAAAATTTTATAATTTGGCCTCTCACCTTTCGCACTCGATCACCAGCAAGCCTCAAAATAATAATAAAAAAGGTATTTCGGTGAGTGGGTGCGGGGTTAGGTTCTTCGTGAAAAATGGTTTACGGAAAAAAAAAACAACCAACAACCAAGACCATTCGGTAGAGTTTTCGTCTTTTCTGCTTGCGTGCGTGATAATTGCAGCTTTAGAGTGAAAATCCATTAGCGGCCGACGGACACACTAAACAACAGGTTCTAGTGAAAATTTTGGAAGATTCATATATTATTTAGCGCTTTCCTTAGCATTCCTTCAATGTTATTGTGATAGGGAAAAAAGGAGGGAGAGTTAAGAAGAGAGTGTTTTAATTTTTCTAAAGATACATCATATTTCTACAATTTTTATACCTTTTTTTTAAATAATAGAACACTTCACACTTACATGTCTATAATGAAATCTTTCTTCTATTCTACATGGACAGAGCCTAGTCAACTGGTCAGCGTCTTGTGCCCAGAAGAAAAGCCTTTCAAATGCATAGACACCCAGACATGTCTGTCTCTGGACAGAGTTTGTGATCAACATCCCGACTGTCTCTGTGAAGATGACGAATGGGAAGAAACATGCGGTTCGTTCTACATTTACTTTTTCTCTGAAATGAAGACCAATTTTTAGATTTAAAAAAATAGAAACATAAAAAAAAAAAAACCAAACCGCACACATACTCACAAAACTTTAATTCTTCTAAAAGTAATTGTAGTAGTAGTAGTAGTAGTAGTAGTAGTAGTAGTAGTAGTAGTAGTAGTAGTAGTAGTAGTAGTAGTTATAGTGGTAGCAGCAGCAGCAGCAGCAGTAGTAGTAGTAGTAGTAGTAGTAGTAGTAGTAGTAGTAGTAGTAGTAGTAGTAATAGTAGTAGAAGTACTAGTAGTAGTAGCAGTAGTAGTAGTAGTAGTAGGTAGTAGTCGCAGTAGTAGTAGTAGTAGTTGTAGTAGTAGTAGTAGTAGTAGTAGTTGTAGTAGTGGTAGTAATAGTAGTAGTAGTAGTAGTAGTAGTAGTAGTAGTAGTAGTAGTAGTAGTAGTAGTAGTAGTAGTTGTAGTAGTAGTAGTAGTAATAGTAGTAGTAGTAGTAGTAGTAGTAGTAGTAGTAGTAGTAGTAGTAGTAGTAGTAGTAGTAGTAGTAGTAGTAGTAGTAGTAGTAGTAGTAGTAGTAGTAGTAGTAGTAAGAATCATAAGAGCTGCAGTTTTAGGTAGTGCTCAGAAGTGGTTATGATAAGGCTTTCAGTGAAAAATGTTTGCCATTGTGAAATAAAAACCATAGATTATAGATGCTTCGGCACCCATCGCCTTGCCACTCAAAGAGAATGTAGCTTACACCAATATGCCATAACACTCCCTGAAAAGAGGTGTTCATGGACATGGTATTTACTAAGTTTCTTTGAATGACTTGCAATCTTGATTGGGAAGATTCAAATCCGAAGGCAACCATTGAATTCGGAAGCACCACACTTGCCATTGGACGCACAAACATCTAGGACGGACGATAACAATATGTATGCCTTAAGTATATGGTAATTTCAAATTTAGATCTAGAAGATGCTGGCCATTTTGATACCTATAAGAATTATAAGACATTGCATCGTATTCATCGCTTTCAGTCTTTCCTCTGTTCTAGAGAGTCTCCCACTCATCTTTGTAACATTGTATTATAATTTGTCGATTGTCTGAAGTGCTGCTTATCCTTTTCGTTGTTCTGGATTGTTGTTTGATTGATAAATCATTCGGCTATCTTTTTGTTTGATGATTTAATGTCTTCGTATCTAGTGTAAGGCAAGTCTGAGTGCAAAGATTATCTGTATAACTAAGGGGTTATGAACGTATCAGGGTGATTTCAACAAAGTTGAAACTGAATTTCTCTATTCATTAATGGATCGACTTTCAATGCTTTGATCGCAATAGATCACATGTGAAAGCTCTGCCGCCCATATATGAGCTTCTTACGTTAAGCACGGTTGTAGTACCGCAAACTGAAAATAAATCACTTGCTTATGTGTTGAGAACATCAAGATAATCTGTGTGTCCAATCATTATTGTTGCTTTGAAAGCTGAACAATATTGGCCGAAAAGGAAGTTTCAGTCGACACGGTGTGGTCAGCAGCCTTCATTCGTTCTTTCAGTCTTTTTGCTTCAGTATTTTCCTCGTTAGAGTTGATGTTATCTCATGGAGAGACGGTATTGCATTGGGATGATTTGTGTGAGTGCCTTTTCCCCTACTTGATGGCATCTGCTTATCAAATCTTATTCTCAGTCAAGAACGAATGGTTGTTTCAATTTTTTTACAATTTTTTTTTAAATTTCTCGCACTTGCTGTATGCTGCCCACGCATTCTGGATGAACCAGCTATTTGTGCCTTATCTCTGCGTAGGCCATGCTATGTAAAAGTTAGGATCGACTCTGTACCTCCTCAGAGAAACGTAGTAAATAGTTTTCATTCTGTGCTACACTTTGAGTTGTAGACACTTATTGCTTCGATTTATTAGACATTAGTTGTAGTAAGGATACATATTCTGTCCGCAGGAAACGCGTACGCTAATGTGTGATTCTGGTTATTTACTTTCCAATTATGCTATTCCTTTGATTAGTTTCCTTCTCTTAACTCCTGATTTATCTGCAATGTTTCTTCGACTTATGGCCAGTTTCAACAGTTTTCAATTGCCTTTTAGGAATTGCGGCTTTCCAGATTTTTGTTTGGCGTTTGTTACGCCAACGGCGTCTTATTTGAAAGCCACATCACTAATCGGTGAGCATAGATAAAGTTTCTGTATCCTTATTAATTCCTTGCCTCCGTTGGAGACAAGAAGACGTGTGAAAGTGAGTGAGGAGCCTTGATTAAGACAGTCTCAAGAACGTGCAGGAAGAATAAGTTAATGTGTACGGGTACCGACGTTTTGCCCAGGAAACTTCTTCCGCGCTAAGGATTTTCTCGCTCGTTCGTTCTTTGCAGACAAACGTCCTTTCCGCCAGACCTTGTCATAATATACTTGCCTGAAGTCAATAGAGGAGTTATTTGATATTCGTCATCATCATTTTTTTTAATTTATTTTTCTTTTTGAGGCAAAGAAAATGTTTTTCTGCTGGGTTGTTTCCCCTGAATTTTTTTTTGTTTCCGGTGAGAATTCCTTATCTTTTTTTTTTAGCCCGCAAGTTTAGTGCGACAGTTTAGTATGCCTTCTAGCACGACAGTTCACTTATGTCAACACAGACATAAATGTATGATTATATCACTATGTATGTATATATATGGAGTATTGGTCTAAATCCTCTGAGTTCTCAGAATCGTCTTTGCTTAGAACTTGTGTAAGGTAGATATATTGCCTTGATCTAAACCAGATAACTTTTTATTCGATTTTTTTCCCAGTCATCCCGATGTGTTTGTTCAAGATAACAGATTTCTACCGAATCTAAGGGCTTATTATATCTTAGTAACTTTAGAGCCGGCTCTAAATGTTTAGTTGTCATAGGGTCTGGGTTTTTTGAATCAAAGAAAAAACAAATTATTTTTTAACTTTCTTTGTTCATTAAGCCGTCAAAACAGCACTTCATTCCTTTCTTGGTCTGCTCTGAATTTTTCAATACATAATAAAAAGTTTTTTTCCATTTTTTCCCCTGATTTTTCCTTCTAATTCTCTCATCTTGGATACGTATTTATATATATATATATATATATATATATATATATATATATATATATATATACATACATACATACATACATACGCACACAGCATATATCTCTAGATCTACATTTACTTTGGTGAGGAAAAAGATATTGTTCAAATATGAATTTAATAAAACACATATAATATAAAAGCACACTCTGTCTATCTACCGTTCTATCAAGACCCCTGTATGCCTACCCATCTCTCTCTATCACTAAATCTCTACCTCTATAAAAAGGAAGAGATAAATTGTAATGAAACAATGATTTAAAAATACATGACTAAGACAAAATGATTTGTTGTTCCTGTATAAAGTTTCCTTTGAAGATTTATCCTAATGAGACAAAAATATGTCGAAATCAGAAAGATTGTGGAAGCCCCTAGAATGTCGGTATAATAATGTTCCCCTTTAATGTCAAAAATGGTCGATGCCCAGATGGGGAGATGGACAGAAACAAGCACCATATAAGAAAGAAAGAGAGAGAAGAGAGAGAGAGAAAAAAGACAAATTGATAGATAGATAAATAGATGGATAGATAGATAGATAGGTAGATAGATAAATAGAGAAAGAGAGAGATAGAGATTGGTTGAAATATAGGTAGTTAGGCAGTCACTTTAGATTTTGTTAATCATTTTGATTCCACAGATGTTATCTCTGATTGTTTTTTTTTTTTTTTTAGTATTTTGTATCTCTTGTCTTACATTTGAGATTCTAAACAACAATTATCTTGATCAACCCACCATCTGGCAATTTGAAACGAAAAAAAGCAAAAACAAGTGAAATAAAACAAAACTGACAAGCCTTTCGCGGTGTAAAAAAAAAACCTTCTTTCAAACCCTAAAGGTTAATGAAGAAATTAAATCGGCCTAATTGGGAGTTAGAGAGATGAATGCTTCATATTGAATAAATGCAGGGAAATTGCATAAAAAGTTTAAAAATGATGCACAAATGATTTTTTCTCTTTCTCTCTTAGTTTCTGACTTTATCTTTTCCTTTCCTTCTCCAGTCATCGCTTTCTTTCTGTCTCCCTTTCTCTCTCTGTCTCTCTTTCTCTCAAAGGCTCTGTCAGTCTCCGATCTTTAGCTAAATATACGCAATAAATACCACAAGCACTGACAATACAAGATATATTAATATATTGATAGGAAGATGCTTAATAACGAAAAAAAACAAGGAGATAGATACGACAGAAACAAGTGAACAAAATCTATAGACCTATCATTGGATAAAGAAGAAGGTAGTCAGATAGAAAGGTAGATAAAGAAACAGATGGACCGAAAGACAGGAAGTTGAGTAAGTTGGAATAAAAGTGGGTTAATGATAAATAAATTAATATAACGAGAAGGCGAGTCAGAAAGATAAATGATAGACACTGAGTCTTTCGCCTTTTCTTGAAAAAACAAAACAGATATAAAGCTATCAAGATACATGAAAAGAATCACCGACCATCTTTTTTTGCCTTATCTAAGCCTAGATTACCATTTTTCGATTAGATTTAAATCAAATTCTATAGGTCAATGAATTTCAATAGATCTTATTTAGACCGATCTGATAAAAGGGTTACATAGGAGATTAACATTAATTCTGATCAAGATTAATCTTAAGGTGATAAACTAGAGACAACTTATTTCTGTAATGTATCTTGTAAGCGCCGAAAGATCTAAGATTAACTTAAAAAAATGTAAACGAGCGCACTGCGACACCGTCTCATAAAATATTCACCTAACTGCGCCTTCGATAACGGCTTCTTTTAAAGGAAGCTGCTTAAAGCCGCCTGTCAATCTTGTATGCCGGTTTGAATTTTTCTACTGTTGACCATAGCTGAAATGAGAAATGTAGTAGACTTCAATCTATGCTTCCAATACTTGATTACCTAAACAAAAAGCTTTATTTGTAAAACCTTTTCGAGATTATGAAAGTCTTTCAGTTTTTATAGTACATGCAAAAATAGACGAGCTGAAAGAAAAGAAGAAAACCAGTTGATTGATTGATTCATTCAATTTTACAAGCCCAGTCTAACATAAAGAATAATCTCAGAGCTTCCGTTAACCGTTCTATGAAATTTTACAATAATTGTATTTTAATCTTGAAATGAACCAGACTAAGGTTCAAATGTAATAGATCATCAACTGTTTCCTTGCATCATTATCTAAGAGGGATGGGGAGATAAAACTTGTGTCGTATTCATCATGCGATTCAGATAGGGCCTCAATAATGTATTCAAGTGCGTTATGAAGCTTAGCTCCCGTCAGATCCTCGTACATGTCGTCAAGCTAAGTATAGAGAAATATAAATCTTGTTAGGTGTATACAATATTCCATTCAATCCTTGTTAAAACATGTCTCAGAGTTTGCAATATATTCCCACTTCACTTAGGGTACCTATAATCTTTGAAGATTTAATCTCTTGAAAACTTGTATACCCAACCTTTCACCCGTATACTATATTCCTTTTAAAGTAAAAAATTGCTCTTTCTACTAACACATGCTGGATAATTTAAGGGCTGTCTGAATCAAAGCAAAAAATTGGTTCCTCCCAAATTAGCAAGTGACTGTATTTGCCATTATATCTCCAACTCTATTTCTAATACAGAGCCGTCTTGCGACTTATTTTCTTTTTTTGCCTCACAATTTAGATATCTCTTAAGTTGTCTATCCAGTGCCCTAGCTATCTTGTCGTACACAACTGACATGAGTATTGATTTTGGATTATAGACCAAACCAGTGTAAACGATGCAGCAGACTAACACTTCTTGACAGGGCAACCTTTGCTGGCTCATCCGCGGCTTCATTACCCTGAATGGCCGCAGTGATGATTTGTAGTCGGGATGAAAGTCTCCGGTGTCAACTGTAGATTCGTTTGACATTTCTTCAAGTTTGAAGTTAATGTTTTGTAAACTTTCCATTGAAGAAAAACTATCCGCCTAAATATTTATTGGTTGGTTTGCCATAGAGCTAAGAAAAGGGACGATATTGGTCTCTAGTCAATATGACCCACGAGACGGTGAAAGTTGAGGGCTTTTTGACATTTTGTTCTAAGTTCAAAAATGGCTTTTGGATGTTTTTTTTTTTTCCAACTGTTTCTAGGCATTTAGCTTCTTCCTTTACCGGGACCGCTTTGCCTTGTATATATACTTTTTGAAAATGGACAAAAGGGGTTTTAGATTGGAAGCCGTTTTCGCAGACTCAATTTCGAATTTTATTCTCATCGACTTGCATGGTCCGCTCTGGTATGCTCCCCTTTGCGGGGATGCGGCAACAGTTATCCTTTCCTTGTACGAAACGATGGCGTTTAAACAGCGCATCAGATACGAGATAATCATGTGGCCTGCCTATTAAGACCAGGTATTCCGCTCCGATGTTAATGCTCGTATTTGTGGCTATCAGACATCATCAGAGAAATAGCGTCAGAAGAAATTCCACAGTCTCTCGTGTATGTCTAGTCTGCCTAGCATATTATTTTAGGCCCCCGTGGAGCTTCTCCATCAGCTCCTGGTGGCGCTGTGTCTGTGGCAACTTTGGAACTATTCACGAACAAATGCAGATATTACGGTTACAAAAGCGTACAGTCCTAAACGTCATGCCTTGCGATTTCTCGATTCGAGCTTTGGAATGTATTTACACCATGACATCGTCATTGCTTTGTTCGACCTACTGAGACTCAACATCAAGTTAAGTGACTACGCTCAAGATGAGGCTTAAATGTTGACTTGCGAGAGACTTGCTTGCCATAATTCCCACTAATAACCAAGAATTTGGAGAATGGAGTCCACACCGTTAAGAGCGGCGACTCCATGAGATAAAGTACCTGTGTAGCACTTATCTGCTCAATGCTTTGGGTTTTCTCGTTTAACTGAATTATTAACATATCCGACTGTGTCCGTATATAAGTCTTAACTGAGAATGTAAGCTCTTGGTCTCCTCAACGCCTCTGTGGTGAGCTCTCTTCACATCCTCGGATGTACACATTCGTCACATAATTAGTCTTCATTATTGTCCATGATTTTATGGTCCAAACGCCACAGCTGATCAGTTTAAAGTTTTTAACCACCTCAACCAACAGGATCCTTCCCCTCCTCAAACAGGATGCACCTCATTACGAACGAGGCGCCCAATAGTTTTCAAAGAAACAGAAAAGAGATAGTAAGAAGCGAGAGAGAAGGGAGCCCGCGCTAGCACTGTCACCACTCGCCTGCGTTTCATTTTCGGTGCACAGCGGCCATTAAAATTAAATTTGTCTAAATCTCTTGCCTTAACATCTACGAACAACTTTCTTGTTATAGATTTCAAACTTCAGATTTATCGACATCATGAACAGTTCCTTTTATTGGTCCGTTAACTTCCGTTTTGAGCAGCAAAAACTTAGGTGACAAGTACAGATAATTATAAAACTCATGGCCAAATCGTCCAACCTTTCATCATGCCATCGCTGGATAAAGTCAGCTAATTCTTGATTCTCAGTGCAGACACTACGAGGTGAGATGTTTGGTTGTCTGCCCTTTGCCATGGACTGTCTGACCCAGTCTCCTGCGACAGCTCCGGTAACTCTTATTTAAATGAGGTTTACACCCATGCGTGAAGTCCGCTGCTTGGCAACCGTTCAACGTTTCGCATGTAAACTGGGAATTGAGAGTCAACCGAACCAGGCTAGACGAAAAACCAAAGACATGACTCTAGGTATCAGTGACTCAATACAGATAAGGGCGACGAGAATTGCTATTACAGAAGAAGAATGATGAATCAAAGAGATAGAGGAAGATTGAGAGAAATGGAGACAAGAACTCGGGGGGAAATAGTTGGAAAAGGAAGAGATAGAATGTAAAGATGAAAGGAGAGAGTCGAAAGGTAGAGAAACTTGGACAGACATACATGTTACATAAAGATAGAGATAAAGAGAGACTGAGAGAAAAAGAGCAAGATAGATAGATCGATGGAGCGAAACACACACACAGAGAGAGAGAGAGAGAGAGAGAGAGAGAGAGAGAGAGAGAGAGAGAGAGAGAGAGAGAGAGAGAGAGAGAGAGAGAGAGAGAGAGAGAGAGAGAGAGATGAAGATGATGATGATGTGTCAGCAACAAATAAACAAATTTAGTGCATGAAATGCAATGCAGAGAAAGTCTTTCACTCTTTTTCTTTTCTTTTCTTCTTTTTAAGAAATTTGATCTGTTCAAAGATATTTATAGTGGTGAAAATAAATTATTTCAAGTTCAAACAGCGATATAAGGAAATTTAAATTTAAACATCGTCACGAGAAATTAAAAAAATGAACTTTTAAAATGCCCACACTCCCCATTTTTGTGTTAAATTTCAACGCGAAAAAAAGATCAGGACCCAAATTACCGGGAATGATCGGCTTTTTCATTATTCCTCAAGCCTTCAGGACAGGAATCTTACAATTTCACACGCCCATTTTCTCTCATCCTTCTCACTTCATCCCTCATTCTTCCCTCCCCTTCTCTCTCTCTCTCTCTCTCTCTCTCTCTCTCTCTCTCTCTCTCTCTCTCTATTTTTTTTCTTTCTCTCCTTCCTTTTCCTCGAGAATGGCTTGAGTGTATTTCCCCCAGGGCTGAACACCCTGATGCTGGGGCAGAAAGAGTAAAGAGGAAACGGAAATGAGGCGATCGCGCTTGAAGAATCAATTTAACATAATGGGCCGAAAAGGTAGCTTTTACAGCGCCGATTGCGACTGTTCCACCGAATTGGAGCTGCTCTTTTCTTGACTTTTGAGGAAGCCACGGATAAAATAATAGGAAAAAATCCCCAAAACCTGTTGTGACAGCCGGGAGATGTAAAGGAGGTATGTTTTTTTTTTTTTTTATATCAGGGCGATGAAAAAAGAAATTATTTAAAATTTGTTTTGGTTTATTATGTGCTGCTCATTGCTTTTTCAGCTAACCAGCAGAGCGCCTGACCAACAACATGCAGCACACTGTCAGTATCAACGCTTTCATGAGCTTCATAATTATATCATCATCATAATCATCATTGTCATCAACATCATCATCATCATCATTATCATCATTGTCATCAACATCATCATCATTATCATCATTGTCATCAACATCATCATCATTATCATCATTGTTATCGTCATCCTCATCTTCTTAATTTTCACCATCATCACCATAATTATCATTGTCATTACCATAATCATCAGTTTCAGCACTAATATTTATTGAGTTGATAAATCAACCGATGAGAGCTTACGTTTTCCGTCGCTGTTTCCGAAGAAAATTAAAAAAAAGTGTCGATCAAAATCATGCGTGCTTTTTTTCTTTTACAATCATTTTTATGAGGTCCTCACTCGTTAGAGCCGAATCGTTTCAGGGCTGCTGATAAAAGACATCTTATAGCGTTTCGCCTCCTAGTGGGGTTTTTTTTTTGAGTTTTTCCTTCATCAATTTAAAGACACACCAAAAACTACAGCTTCTCTCCGATAAAGAAGAAAAAGACGTTTCGTTTATAACGAGAATAAAATTACACACTTCTATATTCTGAAAAGGTTTACCAACCATTTCCTCCCTGCTGAGGTGTAAAATTCGTGGCCAACGTTAGATACTTTAAGCGTGCCCCGTTATCTTGATGAACAACTCTATTTTTCAAATAATCTTTTCGTCTGCACACATTTGCCTTGGTTTCTCACATGGAAACCTCTTGATTTATGTTCGATTGGGTGTCTGTCTATCTCTATAATTGACATTTTTTCTTTATTTTATGAAGATATGGGTGTCTTTCTATCTCTAGAATTGACATTTTTTCTTTATTTTATGAGGATATGGGTGTCTTTCTATCTTTAGAATTGAAATTTTTCCTTTATTTTATGAGGATGTAGGTGTCTTTCTATCTCTAGAATCGATATTATTTCTATATGTTATGAAGGTATCGCCAATGCTTTTGTATTTTGGAAAAGTAGAAACATTAAACACAAAATGCCTGAACCTAGCCAAATGGCTCCCAAAAAAGTTTGGAAAAAAGAACATTATTGTCTCTTGCTTAATTTCAAACACAAGAAGGAAATATCGTCCTCCGCATTTCCTAAAATTATTTTTTACACAAAACAGAAACAGGCGTTTCATCGCGCGTGCTGTTGTGCTGTCTAACCACAGAAGAATCTTTGAACAATGAAGATTTTGAAATTGGAAATGAATTTTTGTGAGCACGGAAATGACTTTTCCTCCTTTCATTCATATAGCACCTAAAACTCTTCAATCTAACCTCAACGATTTTTTGCCTTTAGGTTTCTTCGAAATAATTGGTATTTGCTTGAAATAAAAGATTTATCTCTATGTCACTTTTAGAAAATATGGCGTGTCGTGGTTTCGAAGTTTTCCATCAAACTTCTCCCAGTTGCACCATTTGTTAAGCTGTCATCTAAATGTCACTTGCCAATTTGTCACTCGCTAACTCAAATCTTATGCAAGTCCATTAGAATCAAGAACTCTTCTTTGTGTTCTTCTCTAGCAAAAAAACTTCGTTACATTCTCCTATGCTTTGTGATACCGTTACCTCTATTTCTCACTTGTGCGCTCTCTTTTTAAACCTACCTTCTAATTTCACTTGCATTTAAATTTTTGATTAAATGCGTGAGTTATGCTTGTCCGTAAGATAAAAAAAAAACCCGCCCCCCAAAAAAAATCAACAAAACAAACAAACAAACAAACAAACAAACAAAAAGTCAATGTTCTTTTCCAGCCACAATTTTCTATAATTTTTGTTGCTTTTTTAAATTAATTTTTTGCTATAATTCTTTTTTCTTAAACATTCAAAGCAATAAATTTATCATCTTATTTGTCGGAGATTAATATCAATACTTTTGTAAGCAGAAAGAAGGAGAAGAAGAAGAAGAAGAAGAAGAAGAAGAAGAAGAAGAAGAAGAAGAAGAAGAAGAAGAAGAAGAAGAAGAAGAAGAAGATGAAGAAGAAGAAGAAGAAGAAGAAGAAGAAGAAGAAGAAGAAGAAGAAGAAGAAGAAGAAGAAGAAGAAGAAGAAGAAGAAGAAGAAGAAGAAGAAGAAGAAGAAGAAGAAGAAGGTAATAATGTGTAAAAAGAGTTATAGTTATTATAAAAAAAATTATCGAGCACATTATCACTACTGCTTGTTTTTGTTTTATTTGCTAAAAAGTAAAGACATACATACACACATATATATACATATAAACAGACATATAATATATATATATATATATATATATACACACACACACAAGTAAATGAGAAAATGTTCGTCATTTTTTTCTTTTTTTCCTCTTAACCGCTATCAATCAAAGTATAAACCAATCATGAAAATAAGAAAATAGGAACAACATGGCTATTTCATAATTTTCAAATAAGAAAACAAACAGATTACTTTATTTTTTGTTTGTTTCAAGCTGATAATTTCAGATCAAGTTTGATGAATTTATATCCCATTTTTATTTTTAATTAGAAAGGATATATTTTTTTATCGCTCGGAATAAGCACTAAGTTTCCCCTTACAGATAAAGTTACATTTACACATTTCTCATTTTTTATGAAGTTTTCATGCTTTAAAACAGCGGTCACATTTCCACCTGAGATTTACGAATCCGTGAAATATCGTGAAACTCAGCTTTTATTTTTAAAAGACGCGGACGCCAGACTTTAAATATTCATTATGACAATTGTGACATTTAAAAATGAACCGAGAACGTGTTGAATTTACATTCCTTCCAGACAACTTTATTTAAGAGTAATTATACGAGACCAAAAATAGAAAAAAAATGTAAATGGACAATCGCTGCATCTTAAATGCATCCTCACTGATGCTCAAGAAAGATCCTGGGAGAATTTTTTTTAAATCTGGTTGGATGCTATTGTGAATACGGCCTGTTCCTTCTCGGCCGGCCCTCTGATGGTAATTTATCCCACTATCCCATTGAACTAATATTGAGATAATGGGATACTAAACGCCTTATCCCAGTGTTATATTTCTTTTTTTTTATTTTTAAAATCTTCTATGACTATCGTTCTGCTTCGTGTCTCCGAGTGTCAATTAAAAAAAAAAAGAAGCTATTTTTCGAGTGTACTCCATTTTTGTGGGCTTTGAGAACCACTCGCAATGAATCAGTTCCTTAAGTTTATGCTCTTTGAGTTTTGCAGTGTTTATTTCTAAATTACCAACATATACTCAAAACTACTGCTGATCAATGTGCCCATTTATCACTTTTATCCATTGTACCCTCGAAAAGTAATAAGATAATCAATTAAATCACCTTTTTTAATGTTCTTTCTCTTATTCGTGCTTCTGATCGACCACGTTTTTCACGGTAAGCAAGAAGTGCGGATGTCTGAGGGCTTTTAAGACTCTTACAAGTTAAAATGATCATTGAATAAGTAAATATTTAAAAAACAGAACCTGTTTAAAGGCACTGCCAATGCATTTAGACAACAGCGCTGGTAATAAACATATCAAGGACGTTATTCAAATCGTTTTAACTCTAACTTTGTAAACTCACTGGAGACTAGCGTACAAAATACATGTTTCCTAGAGATTTTATTTTCAATTTATTTCTCTTATTACAGATTCATTGCTTTAGGTACATTATGTAAATCAGTTTTCATGAGAAACAGATGAAGACTGTTGTAAAATTATACATGTGTTTCTGTTGAGACTGCAGAGTTTTGAACAGAAACTTTGAAAAGTATTTAGAAGTTTTCCTTTGTTTCGACGATGTTGCTCTTTAATTAACGTTGAAAATGGGTATAAAGAGATAGATTTGCGATTTTGAGTTGTAAACAATGTTTAATATTATTGCTAACAGGTTTACATTGATTTTAGTTTCAATTAATTTCTATATCTATCAAATCAAAAACCAGATTTTATTGTCTATTCATAAGGACTTTGCATATAATTATGACTACCTATAGCTAAAAAAAATAAGAGTGAATGCAACTTAAGCAGTTATTTTATTTATTTTTTTTTTTGTGAGTGTCTTCAAATGCGGTCGCAATTTGAAGTAAAAACGGTTTTAGGAGGAAATTCTGTGATTTTTCCCCTTGTCTAAATGTTTATGTACTCAGTTTGTGATGCAAGGAAATTTGAACACTGTCAGAGACTAATTTTTAGTTTTCATCACAAAAAATACATACAGACCAGGGGGAAAAATGGTAGTTTTTGTGCCAAGAAAAGTACTTGAGCTTGGAAATATGCACAGAGCCTCAACTGAAATGTGAAAAGTCTGAATGGAAGGAGCGAGATTGATTTGCGCCGTGTTCCATAGACCTGTACACAATAATCAAGAAATATTCTCCTGGAAGGCAATTTAGGTGACAGGCATGGCAATGAGTATATTCAATCTAGTGCCTAGTCGGTGCTTTGGGGTAGCTTTCATGGCTAGTTTGAGTGAAATAAAATAGGAGCTTAACTCACCCTTCTCCCCCGCGTGACACTAGCTGGTTAATAGATGTAGATACATCCTCTTAGTAGATGAATCTTTAGACGAGTGAGTGGCAATATTGGTTTCCCGGAGAAGAAAGATAAGACATACTTGATAGGCCTTTGAGAGAAAGAAACCTGGATAAATGCATTGGGTTTTTAATAGTAAAAGGGAAAGAGATAGCTACAGAAGTAGACGTGACTAGAAAGAGAGAGAGAGAGAGAGAGAGAGAGAGAGAGAGAGAGAGAGAGAGAGAGAGAGAGACAGAGAAAGGGAGGGAGGGAGACAGACAGACAGAGAGTGAGATATATATATATATATATATATATATATATATACATAGATAGATAGATAGATAGAGAGAGAGGGAGAGAGAGAGAGAGAGAGAGAGAGAGAGAGAGAGAGAGAGAGAGAGAGAGAGAGAGAGAGAGAGAGAGAGAGAGAGAGAGAGAAGAACTAGACAAATGGCAGAGACAGGAAACTAATCGAGTGGACTAACCATCAGTTCTGTTAGGAAAGCTAGCTACTGAGTGCTTAGTTCGCTCGTTTTACCGGAATTTGAGAGAAGACCACATTGACTAAAGTATACGTGAGATCATAGCAGAGTGTAATGGTCTGGAAGTTAACAGGCCAGACACAGACGTGAGCTCAAGATGCTGTAGACGTCTCTTGAGATTTATAGCTGCGCAACGAAATTTCAGGCAGTTGGAGAAAATACACGAAACAGCAAAGAAATCAAAGACCAAAATCCACTGCTTATCCTTGAAAGTATTGGTGTCTTGACAATATTTTTCTGTTTTTTACCATAGCCCATGCCATTATTACAACGCTCGGGGAAGTGCGATTTTACATGAGATCATCAATAGTTCAATGTGTAGAAAAATTGATATAGATATATAGATAATTAGATAGATAGATATGTAGATAAATAGATTAATAAATAAATAGATAGATAGATAGATAGAAACCCCAGAGGAATAACTCCGTCATCGGAACTAAAAAAGGATTTTAATTCAATTTGTATAAAATGTTTATGATAATGGAATTAAGTTTCCTTCAGTGTGTGTCGGTGTATTGATGAGTTCTCCTAAAAATAAGAAGGAAAGGAAAAACTAGTGGTCAAGCAACCTACGAAAGACCAGCAGTGAAACTGCAATAGGTTTGGGGGGGGGCGGGTGAAGAGGAGGATGCACAGAGAGAGAGAGAGAGAGAGAGAGAGAGAGAGAGAGAGAGAGAGAGAGAGAGAGAGAGAGAGAGAGAGAGAGAGAGAGAGGAAGATATGAGAGTCGATGACTTTGTTTATCTGTGACTTTGGAAAAGTATAATTTAAACAAGGAAATTTGAAGAGGACATTAAAAGACGAGAGACACATCAGAAAACTCGGATGGGAGAGAGAGAATCATAGAGAGAGAGAGAGAGAGAGAGAGAGAGAGAGAGAGAGAGAGAGAGAGAGAGAGAGAGAGAGAGAGAGAGAGAGAGAGAGAGAGAGAGCTAACGGACCAGACAGATAGATAGAGATACATAAGGAAGAACCGTAACAAGAGAAAGGAAATGAGAGAATGGGATAAGCATGAAGACAGTCTGATAAGCATGAAGACAGTCTGATAAGCATGAAGACAGTCTGATAAGAGCATGAAGACAGTCTGATAAGAGCATGAAGACAGTCTGATAAGCATAAAGACAGTCTGATAAGAGCATGAAGACAGTCTGATAAGCATGAAGACAGTCTGATAAGAGCATGAAGACAGTCTGATAAGAGCATGAAGACAGTCTGATAAGAGCATGAAGACAGTCTGATAAGCATGAAGACAGTCTGATAAGCATAAAGACAGTCTGATAAGAGCATGAAGACAGTCTGATAAGCATGAAGACAGTTTGATAAGAGCATGAAGACAGTCTGATAAGAGCATGAAGACAGTCTGATAAGAGCATGAAGACAGTCTGATAAGCATGAAGACAGTCTGATAAGAGCATGAAGACAGTCTGATAAGCATGAAGACAGTCTGATAAGAGCATGAAGGCAGTTTGATAAGAGCATGAAGACAGTCTGATAAGAGCATGAAGACAGTTTGATAAGCATGAAGACAGTCTGATAAGAGCATGAAGACAGTCTGATAAGAGCATGAAGACAGTCTGATAAGAGCATGAAGACAGTCTGATAAGAGCATGAAGACAGTCTGATAAGAGCATGAAGACAGTCTGATAAGAGCATGAAGACAGTCTGATAAGCACGCGCAAAGGAAAGCAAGTGAGAGAGAATGTGGTGTGTGTAAGAAAAAATAGAAAGAGAGAGTGCGTGTACGAGAGAGAGAGAGAGAGAGAGAGATAAATAGATAGATAGATAGATAGATAGATAGATATATATATATATATATATATATATATATATATATAAATATATACATAGAGAGAGGAGGAGAGGAAGACAGAGGGCATAGAAAGACTTGCACGGAAGATTAGAGTAGGGTAGGGAATTATGGAAAAACAAGGTTGAAGAGCATGTAGACACTCGGACTTCGGAGCTCAAGCTCCAAGGATAAATACCATAAACATCATGAGCTTAGAATTTTTGTATTTGCAGATCGAGACTAATATGAACATTACTGAAGCTTAACCCCATGATCTTGTAATACAATGCGTCTCTGATTGAGCATTTAAGTTGTCATAAAAATATCCGTGTCAACTGGGGCGGCCACTTTGGAAGCCTTGTGCCCAACGACTTAATAACCAGGATTCATCAGATCAAAATATGTTTATGGAACTGGACTAGGTAAAAGTCAGACACTAAAAATAGAAAGCCCGTAGCACGTAGACAGAACCCACGCCGACTCTACTGTGGTTTCGAAGCTATGCCTTCATAAAAGGACGATAATAAAAAGGTAATATTTACTTAGGATGAGTATGTTTTCGTCTGACAACGTTAAAACCGGTGTTACTCTTCTTCTCATAGTTTGAGAACAGTATTATTATGGCTTGAAGGAAAACAATGTCTGTAGAGACAGCGCGGATAATTGATATGATTGGGGAATTCTATATTTCTTGAGATTTTAAGAGGAGGAACCTGAAGATGAAAGATACTTCCCTGGTTGCATCATTTTTCCTTCAAGCAAATCCTAAAAATGTCAAAACAAGAAAAAACGAAACTGTTTCGTCTGTTCCAAAGATTGATTTTGCTTTTTTTTTTTTTTTTTTTTTTGGGTTTTCCCTTGTTTGTGGATTTCCCATTATTTCCTTGTGGTCATAACTACTTGGTTGGGAGAGGAATAATACTGTTCATATAGAAGAAGAAGAAGAAGAAGAAGAAGAAGAAGAAGAAGAAGAAGAAGAAGAAAGAAAGAAGAAGAAGAAGAAGAAGAAGAAGAAGAAGAAGAAGAAGAAGAAGAAAGAAAGAGAGAGGAAGAAGAAGAAAAAGATAAAAAGATAAGATAAAGATGAAGATGAGGTGAATAGATGAACAGATAGATAGATAGATAGAAAGATGAAAGAGAGAGAGAGAGGGAAAGACAGAGAGAGAGAGAGAGAGAGAGAGAGAGAGAGAGAGAGAGAGAGAGAGAGAGAGAGAGAGAGAGAGAAGCGATTTAAAATCATTATAGTATATCAATGTATATAAAACCAGGAATCAATAATATATCATTTGCTATTTGGCAATGTTTACCCTTATTATGCAAAGGGGTAATAGAGAGCGAGCAAGATATGGGAAGAAAGTGAGAAAAAGGAAATTCTCAAAATAGACAACATTATCGTTGAAGACCTAGATCGGCATTATGTCGAAAGGAATTTTTCTTTATTTCATTTTCGGTGAGAAAGTTTTAACAAAATATCAAAGCAGTTGAACCAGTAGCATAACTCGGCTCTTTTGTCTTAAACGCTGCTTTGTCTTCCGTTTTAACTGATTTTTACGACCCTTACAAATTAAAATGATCATTGAATAAGTGGATATTAAAAAAAAACCAGACACTTTTTAAAGGCACTGCCAATGCATTTAGACATCAATACTTGTAATAAAAATATCAAGGACGTTATTAATTTGTTTTAACTCTAACTTTGTAAACTCATTGGAGACTAGCGTTCAAAATACATGTTTCTTAGAGATTTTATTTTCAATTCATCTCTCTTATTACAGATTCATTGTTTTAGGTACATTAATCGGATCATTATGTAAATAACTTTTTTTTTATAACATCTGCCGTTCTTAGACAAAGTTCATTAGAGCATCTCTACCTCTTGAAAAGCGGAAATTTCATGATTATGTCTTCTGAAAATAACTTAACGTCTCTTAAGTTGTTCGAGAAAGATTATACGCACAATGGTAGGTGGACAATCATACACAAAATATTTATCGTCTCCTAAGTTGTTTTTTTTTCAGAGGGATTATATGAGGACTGCTAGGTGGACAATCTGCACATCTAACATTTATCGTTCTTTAACAGTGTTACACCCCTTAAGTTTTCCGAAGTCAAGATTAATCCTCTTTCATTTTTTATATTATAATTGTATATAATTATAAAAACTCAATGGGCATCAAAAATATAAAGTAGATCCAGGCAAGAGGCTGAGATTAATTATGACCCAAAATCTATGACTTATGTTTAGGCTGGTGATAGGTCTAGTTTCAATTGCTTTCATTTTGTGTATCGGTTTGATCTATTTGAGACCGGAATTTTAGGTCAAGTTTCAAGACAAAACTAGTCAACTAGTCTAATTTTGCACAAATTATTATCTTCGGGAATAGCAGTTCAAATATTTTTTTTCTCAATTTAGGTCTTTGTACAATGAGATTAGCGAAATAAACAGGATTTGGCTCACCGTTCCTTGACATTAGAGCTGACCAATCAGGCAATAATACCAGTAAAGTGTAGTAAAAAGAAAACATTTGCTGCCTGACAACTCTTTTGTCGCAAACAAGAATAAACCTGTTTCAAACGACACAGCAGTTACTGGCGATTCGTTTTCGTTCGAAAGTTTATCAGGTCTGTACTTTATGTGTCCTTCTGGGGAAAAGACGCTAAGTTAGGCAAATTAAGGGAAAGGAACGCAAAGGAAAATAGCGATCTGAATAGCTCGTTTATCAAGGTATCGAGCTGAGAGAAGTTATGATCTGCACATCATTATTTTCCCTTTTACAATAATGATACGGGCCTGCCAATTACTGAACATCATTTCTGTGGTTATTGAGGTGACAAATATGAGGTAACCTTTGACACTTTTAAGGGTTGGATATGAACATTTCCCTGTTCTGAATTATATTCAAGTGTGACGCTGAATGCTGAGGCTCTACCTAACAAACCCTTCAATAGCATGAGGCACATTATGATTATGATATATGCTCCTTTTTGTTGGTGAATATCGTTAACATAGCTTCATCTTGCTAAATTTTGAAAGGATTTAAAACAAAATGCAGTATTGAAATGGAGATAATATTCCGATACTTTTGTATGAAAGTTTGATCATTGACGGAGATTCGAGCCATGTGCTTGGCTGTTTTCAAGCTGTTTTCAAGCTGTTTTTAAGGCGATCTGAAATATCGAATCGAGCATCACTGAGGCTCTCAATTTTGGACAACATTAACTCTTGAAAGCACAGCAGCCCTGTTACATGCTCAGGTTGACCTGCCTTGCATTTGGGGAGCATGCACTACCGCTGCATTGAAAATGCTTCTCTTGCGAGTTTTATATTGTTATTTCAATTTTCGTTTTTATTCAGCCATATCAGACTTGAGTGCATTTTGCGAGCACATTATTTTCAAGTTTGCGCAAGATTTCTTTTTTCAGTAAATTTAATTCATAGAGGAGCAAATATAATTTCATAAAATGTTATCCGTAAAGACAAGATGAGGATAAAAATGAGGGGAAAAAAGTTAAGAAAATGATTGAGCGGCGGATAGCAGTTTGGAGAGGTTTGAGAGTGGTTGAGGAAGAGGATGGAACATGATGGAGATGGTTAAGATTTGAAATTTGTGCAAATCGGCGTCTCTTGATCCCTCGAGATTTCAAAGCCAGCCGTAATAAGTCTTGGAAACAGGGATAAAGAAATAGAATCGGGCGAAATGAAGTCGTTTTGGTTGTTGGGAGGGTGTCTGTGGAGAAAAAGGCTACATGATGCCCTATCAGTCTAATGCAAATGGAAATTAAACCAGTTTTTCGAGTTCGCAGTCTTTTATTTATTTTATTTTTTTTAAACAAATATAAGTGATGAAATTATTGAAAATGATGATATGAAACACTGCGAGCCAAAATGTAAAGATAAAAAATGCATCCTGTTTTTAAAGTTAAACATGTTTTAACAGAGTTAATCGCAGAGCAAACTTTAAAACAAAATAGCTGTAGCTATCTATTGCCAGGTTAAATATTTATAGAGAAAACTGCAATCCAAAACTTCAACGCACTCAAAGTCGTTTTTATGTGTGTATGTGTGCGTGTGTTAGAGTATGATCAGGGTCTTCATTGTAGATGCATGGCTGGTTCATTTGGTGTTTAGGATAATCCGATCCGAAGAGTTCTTTTTTTGAGCTTGTGGATAGTTTTAACTTCCGTCAATGAGTCTTACGGGCTCTAGAAGACTTGAAGCTAAACAAAGGTTAAATCTTGCATGAAAGTTATATCACAAAATGTAGTTTAGATGGCTTATCATAAAATGGTCTATTGAGTGTGTACTTATGTCCAATTGGCCAAGGCCTTTCAGTAATCTAAATAAGGTTACAGTCAGAGTAATTTTTTTACATTTCTACATATTTTATTAAACTAAAAACTGATTTTGAAAGAAATTCTTCTTCTTCTTCTTCTCCTCCTCCTCCTCCTCCTCTTCTTCTTCTTCTTCTTCTTCTTCTTCTTCTTCTTCTTCTTCTTCTTCTTCTTCTTCTTCTTCTTCTTCTTCTTCTTCTTCTTCTTCTTCTTCTTCTTCTTCTTATTATTATTATTATTATTATTTATGTATTTCTTTTCTTTTCTTTCTTATGGGCGAGAGCAAGGGGATGACATATAAAGGTTGTAGCTTTTGCATAACCTTAAATAAACCCAGCCTTGTGGGAACCACCACGACGGCAGCATTTCGGGTCGTGCGATGATCGACAGAAACTCGACACACTGAATTTTCGATCTGCTGCAAAATTTCTGCTAACACACAACCACACAATTTTCAAATATCTGTACTGAATGGAACCATCTTTTTCTCATACTGTAACCAACTTTCATCTAGTCGAGTTGACCTTCTTTTTTTTTTCTTTTTTTTTTTTTTTTTTGAGGTTCTAAATCTGAGAAATCTCAGATTGTCAATGGCCATCTATGTAAATCATCTGAGTCAGCCACGATTTCCATCTCCGCATGTCTGAGAAAGGAAATTTTGCTTGCTTACAAAAATGTTTCCGTCCCCACCCGTTCTCTTTCGATTTCTCCCTCATTCTCCATCACAAACTTCACTTTTATCTCTCAACTGCTGTAGTCCTATACTTAACAATTATCAAATATTAAAGATGAATGAGTTTCATACACTCTCATCTTTTTCATCTCGTTTTTTCATACGCGGTTTGACTTTACCTATTAGTAGAATTTAGATTTGCTTTAACTTTGCATGTTGTTTTCTTACAACAACATGGCATATGCGCTGATTTTCATCTTTCTCGTTTTTCCTAAAATGGCATGTTGTTTTTGCGTCGCTGTGGATACACTTAATCCTTAGAAGAATGTCTTTTCTTAATTTCATGACGAAATTTTCTGGTGTCTTTTTGCTGTTAGATAGAGGTATAACGTTCCTATTGCCAATGAAAAAAAAATATAATGTAAGATCGTATAAGCGTAAAGATCGAAAAAGATGAGAAAGTAAAGACGTTTCATTTCTAATTTTAAAAGATTAAGAGACTTAATGAAGTGTAATCAACGTGAACAGGATTGACATATTTTTAATCCCTTTTATGGCAGTCTGATAGATAAACGCGCGGTAAAAGTTCAGAAGCATAAGTGAAAAAAAATCAGAGTAACGAATGCATATCTAAAATGACATGGTAAATTGACCTATAGTTGAAAAACAACAGTTTTGGGTGCGTTAAGCTTTGTAATCTTCTGTATGTTCTGAACAAATTATCTTTTATGAAGAATAGATAAGCCTCTTTCTCATTCCACCCTGAATGATAATTCAGAAGAAGAGAAGCTCAAGATCAAAACAAGAGTTTAGGGCTGAAAAGTGACAGAGCACTAACGCACCACTAAGACAAGTGTCTTCTTAGCAGACTATGCCCATAGTCATGCACTTTAGGTCTGTTTGGTAAAAAGTGACACTAGCTGAATAATTATAAGACTGGTTGATTGACCGTTGATTTAACGGTCAGACTGTCGGTGAATTGGTGAGATTGTCACCGTTTTTAAAACAGCCTTGCGTTTTACTGACAGCATAGTGATGATTCCTCAATCAACCAGATGCACTCGCAGTCTCTCATGGTAATGTGTGAGGTTTTTAATGATTTTCCCTAATAATCTCCACCATAATTATGGAGCTGTGACATAAAGAATAGTTTTATTAGTATATTTTAGACCCAGTGGGCCATTCACCACCAAATAGCAGTTTAGAGCGAAGCAGGTAAAATATGACCATAAATGCAAAATATATTGATAGCTTTTTTTTTTTTTAAATTCATTTCTATTGCTTTATGTGCGATCGCGGACCCTTTCATTTTTTTGCGCTATTATACAAAATCCCGTCCCGCTAGACAGAGATGACGAAATGAGGTCTTATCTCGGTGTGTAATTTTAACCCTGAAGATCTTATTGTAAGAGTTTCACCCCAACAATCACACATAATCTTGTTAAAATCACAATTAATTGGTTTAGGGAGACAATATTATACTGTCGATTAAACTGTTACTAATACTAAATCTCGGATTCGGATCTTGATCTCAAGTTTCTTTTCAAACAAGACTTACAAATAAACAAAAAAGGCTAGTGGGAAAAATTTGAGGCATGGTGCTTAGGGTCTTCGAATGATAAGAATTAAGGCCTCAACACTCAGGATATCTTAAGATATTCTGTCTATGGAGCTCAGGGGAAATAATCGGCCCCGATAACAAATTTCAGATACAGATTGAAAGGTCGGGTACAGCTCCATTAGATTTATCTTCGTAGAACTCTCAGTGGTGTGAAGGATGAGATGTCCATCGTGGTTTAACATTCGATCAATCACTCGTGTGGTTATTAACATCGCTTTCATCATTCCCTCCGTTTTAGTACAAGACATTTAATGCACCGGTAGCGAAAAATAGTTTTAGTTTAAAAGGTTTACAGTTAAAAAAAAGATGGAAACGCAGGGATCGAAATGCGTGACATAATTTTATTTACATTGACTATCCGTAGTTAAATGTAATGTTCATATTGCGAATTGTAGCTTTGTTCAGAGAGACAATCTAGGATATATAAAAATCTATTTCAGAAGATTTCCATCGAAAATGGAGCACCCAAAAAGATTTTCTTTTCTTATAGAAAGAAAAGATTTAGAACAGAATATAAAACAACTTTCTTTTACAGTATTAAACTGCCATAACAAAGACCGGCTCGCCAACTCTCGTAAGAAATAATTGAGAGATCATGATTAAAAAGCATGGTCTGATAAGCATATTATTCAGCCCTATCACCATTGAAGAGATTTTTCGGTTAAAAATCTCAAACGGAACATAATGTCAATGAATTTCCCAACAAAAATCTCGTGGGAAAATTTCCCAATGGCACTGATTACAGATGTTCGCATGGCTTGATAGAACAGGAAATTTTACTGAGGCATAAAATTAATGAGATGGAGAAGATGCCAAAGAAAGAACTCCAAGTCAAGCAGACAATAGGTGGAAGGAAGGAAGGGGGAAAAGGAAGAGATATGAAATTTCAGAGATCCACAATGGGATGTGAAGAGGATCTTAAACCAACATCATTTCTTCTTATGAATGATGTATTACAAGAGATTAACATTTCAGTTTGGGAGGAGTCTGCGACGAGATTAGTTTCGCAAGAGTAGGGCAGATTTGGGAATTTATAGCTTAAAGAAAGTTAACTAAAACAGCGCACAGTTCAGGAGATTCAAGTGTTTCCAACATGTGAAGCGTTAACCAGTCTCGACTATGTTGAACCAAACAGCAGAGTTACCGTACGGCTGATCAAACTCTGACACTTGAACACGACATCCCTGCCTTTATCGGTTGGGTTAAAAAATCGCTTGATAAGAAACTTATGGCACATTTGTTTCATGATTCCTTCTCTTAGAAATTCACTGAAATTTGACAAGGCCTCTCTCTCTCTCTCTCTCTCTCTCTCTCTCTCTCTCTCTCTCTCTCTCTCTCTCTCTCTCTCTCTCTCTCTCTCTCGCTCTTTCTCTCTCTCGCTGTATATTATATATATATATATATATATATATATAAATAACTCTTTTATCTTTTCTTTCTTTATAATTTTTTTATATATCTTTTATCCTCCTCAACCTGTCTCTGTCTGTCTGTCTCTGTCTCTGTCTCTCTCTCTCTTTCTCTCTCTCTCTCTCTCTCTCTCTCTCTCTCTCTTTCTCTCTCCCGCATAAAGAACTGCCAATCACCTAATGTTGTGAAAACCTACAATCAGAACCTCCCTTTGCACACGTTATATTTCAATAACCTGAATGAAATATCCTCAGTAAAACAGTGTCCTTCGTGGTAGAGAGGCGAAGTCTTTTCAATGCCTAGTTTTCTCATCCACAGAGACAATACCCCCCGAAGGTTTCCTTCGCCTGGATTCCTGCACATTTGACCATGGCAACTGCAGCTGGTACGGTAGTGACCTGGATACGACAGCAGCCGCGGATTCAGTCTTCGGCAGCGACCAGGCGTTGTCTTCGGGCACGCGTGATCAAAATACCGAGGACGAGGCGAGGACTGGGAGGATCAGTAATCTGGGAAAAAGATTCAGGTGGGAAGAGGCCGAGCTAAAGTTGTACAATGATGGTCTCAGTCTCATGGAAGATGACGATATTCCTTGGGCCACGAAACGTAAGTGTATTTGTGTACAGTGGCCATGACTGTTGTAATGCAAAAAAAAAGAGTGTCTCAAAAGAAGAAACCAAGAGATGGGAATGAATGGAGAGAATAAATTCACTCAAGAAGAATGGTAGTAGATTTTATTATTATCATGACGATGATGATGAGGACAATCAAGCTAAGAACATGATTATGATGAAGATGATGATTATGACTTTGATTTTGATGAAGATGATGATTGTGACTATGATCATGATGATGAGGAGAAAGAGGAGAGTAAAGGTAAAGTAGACATAAAAGAGGATTTTATTACGGATAACCATGGTAAATTTTGATCGAGGCTATAATAATAATAATGAGAAATGGAGAAGTGGAGGAAAACAAGCTTAGGGGAAGGGTTATTATAATTTTCACACTTCTTAACAAAAGATTGTGGAAGACAATTGTAAAAATGACTGAAAGGAGAAAAAAAATTGGATATGTCACAGTTTAAAGATGGTCATAGAAACACATTAAGCCAAAAAAGGGAGGGGGGAAAGGAGAAGAAAAAATGCCCGGAGAGGTTTGGTATAAGGATATTAGCATGAACACTCTTCAAAGTAAGAAAACAACCGAAATTTTAACAATAATACTAGTTTTCTACAAGTATTTAGATAGAGTGATTCTAACATAGTAACCTCATCTCCACCCTACAAAGACAGTGCAATTAATCAGTGCTCCAACTTTTATGTTTTTGTCCCGTTCAACCAGGGGGTTATCTTCGGGTACAGACGCCACCCCAGAGCCGGACAGATGTTGCCATTCTCAGGAGTTTGGCTTTTCAGCCTCTCTTCTCAAGCGACGGACAATGCCAGGTATGGATTGTATTGGCAGAAGGAGCAATGCTTCTTATAGGGCAAACAGCCCATATTTTTGTAACTTGGAGCAGATTACAAGCTTTAAAAATGTTCTGCATAAACGAAAAAAAAACATTAAAAAATAAAAATTTAATATTTCAATATCGGGGAAGATAACGGAAATTAAATATAAAGCTGATAAAATCTGATTTCCAAACTGTACATGCTCCTTTATTGTGGAGAAATGAGTGAAAAAGCATCATGAGTTTCTTTTTTTTTTTTTTTGTTTCTTTGTTGTTTTTTTGTTTTGTTTTTTTGTTTTTTTTTTTTTTTGCTTTTTTAAATTTTTTTTTCACTCTCTGCCTTTTCCGCTTGTTTTAACATTTTATGCAATCAAAAGGTTCCTAGTTACCACAGGTTCGACATTTGAGTCTTAGTCGTAGCTTTCCTTGACCTGATCAAAGAAATTTTAGTCCCATTTTTTTTTTCTTCAAATCAACAACCTAAACAGATCCGCTTCTGGTATCGCAACACAGCGACCAGGGATGCTGTCCTCAAGCTCGAACTGGTAGAACTTCGTCAGGTGGCGCGAAAGCCTGTCCGCGAGCTCTGGCTCAGCTCCACGTCGGCATCAACGTCTGCTCCCTCTGGTAGAGGCACGATGCCAGCCCAGGCTCCCGCTGGGCAGACTCCAGCAGCAGGGAGGACACAGCAAACTGCGGACAGTGCCCAGGGATCGTGGACCCCAGACGTCGGCAGCGAGGAGTGGACGAGGGCTGTGGTTGACCTGAACACTGTGGCCGTTAACTTCAGGTAAATTTTCTTGACCATTATCCGTCTTCACTCACATACAGCTTACTTTCTTGAGGAGTTTTAAAGGCGGTTCTTTTATGTAATAGAGTAAAAATGAAACCTATCATCTTGTCAATCAATAAATATAAAATATTAATTTTGATAAAGAGCTTTGTATTATATATGTATGTATATATATATATATATATATATATATATATATATCATCCTTTTCAGAATAAGACTGCCCTATGTGTCTTCTGTATTGCTGTCGAAACAGAACCTTAGTAATTTCACAGGATATGAGAATTATCTAGAAATTTGCATTAAACTCTCTTTAAATATCAGTCTCTCATTTCCATCTGTATATGCACTGCATATTATTGCTAAATGCACAAGCTATAAACACAAAATCTCAACCATTATTTTACATCGAAATGAACCAATAACATGTTTCTTTCGCCCCGCTCAGTTATTTGTTGCAGTTTAAAGTATCATCGTCTGATCTCAAGACCAAGGGAGAAATTGCCGTTAGGAACATCAGCCTGAGCGAGGACTGCTTTTATGGAAGTATGGAATGGTCTCAACAAAATGGATAGCGCAATAAATGTCTTAAGTGATTGAGTATAGCTGCCTATCTGCCACACCATCATTTCCAGGTTTTACAAATTTCTGGTAGGACGATTAACAATGGTGCGGAACGCATATCCAAACGTTGAAGAATGATTTAGAGATATTTTCCTCTAGTTATCGACTCTAATCTGCCAAACTGGACCAGTTTCATATGCAGATGATGCTTGAGATCTTACTGAAGTGGATGGGCTGTATAAAAAAAGACTAACTAATCATCTAACAATCAAAGCTTTCTTTTCATTGCTTATCTAATATAACACTTTCGAAATGGCCGCTTATTAAATCAAAAGTTTTTGTTCTTCTTTTTATACTCTCTACAATATTTTAGTTTTCTTTTATTGTTCTTTACTTGCGCGTTTTAATGTATCAAATGCTTATCATGAAAACATGTTGTGTAAGGTTCCTTTTTTTCTTCCTTCCATCCCATTTCCATGTACGTTCAGCTAGGCTTGCAACTGCCATGAACTAACACATTTCCTTTCTTAAAAATATCACTAGCCAATAACCATCTGTTAAATATTCTAGAGACTTACTAAAATGTCAAATTTTAAAAACAATCTTTTCTTTTCCTTGTACCAGTGTTGTCGTTCGCATCTTGCGGCCTGACTGGACCCTCAGGTCCCACCCAGGAAGACTGCGACATCTTCTACGGGCAGAGAAACATGGTGCTTGTGAGACAGGGTCAGAACGATCCGCTCGTTGGCGTTCAGTCTTGGACGGTTCCAGAGTCGATGACATATAGGTGCGTAGCCTCATTACAAGGATTACATGATGGTTAACCGTCTGGATTCTTTAAACGCCCCGAAGTACTACTTCTAAAACTTCGAGTTTTTTTGTATTTTGAAAATGTAAGCCAAGCATACTTGAGGCAAAAAGTGGTCTACGTTTTGTCAATATAAAAAAGGTGGAAGCAGTCGTTAAGAGTGGAAGCGAAAAAGACTCTTGAATAAGCAGTGTCGGTAATCGATCAGCCCATAGATTTAAAAGTCACTACTACAAGGAGAAAAACAAACAACTCTCCCCCTTAACCTAAAAAAACAAACAATAAAAAAAAACGAAAGAAAAAACAACAAGCCAACAAGAAAAAACAAACAACTAAATAAATATTAAATTATCCAGCAATACTGTACAAGAGACATTCAAAGATAAAAGAACCAATTTTATCATCACCAAAATAATCTATCTATAATAGGAAGACTTCATAACTAAAAGAGATAATTGAAGTACGTCTTTCTTTCATTTGGACTTAACTCCCTGCTTGTCATGTCCGTCTGTCTGCCCCCCCCAACACACACTTCTCTCTCTCTCTCTCTCTCTCTCTCTCTCTCTCTCTCTCTCTCTCTCTCTCTCTCTCTCTCTCTCTCTCTCTCTTTCTATCTCAAAGAAGACTACAAAATGAAGTGCACTAAAATTAAATATGTTAAAAAAGCCTTACAATTTCGAAATCATGTATCATTCTGCCCTACACTGCCGAGCCAAAGTAATATATCTAATGTACTTTAAGATCCCCTTAAAGCCTCTGAAAATCCGTACAAAATAGGATAGCAATATCCTAGGAAGTTTCATTTGCCTGAATGATACCGTTGAAGTAATTCATCTCAAAATCAGTCGATGACTATAAAGAGCCTTAGTAAAGATTCAAACGGAAAGCAACTAAAAAAGCTTCAAAGATGGAAACTTAAAGCAGCTTTCGACTTCTTGAACTATTCTCTTTTTTCTAGACGAAAAAGTATTCATTTTGCTATGGACTCTTCCCGAAATTGGCAAAATTATTTTTGTTAATTTAAAGCGCATAATTATAGCTAACGTAAACTGTCGCTTCAGTTCAGATAAATTCAATAAATAAATGAGCACTTTCGCACCGCGCATAGTGACAAGTCAATGTCAACTAAACCACATTTTCGTCTTCACGAGGAAGTAATGGGTGGGGGAGCAGGGAGGGAGTAGATATCATAAATATCGCATCATTAAAGCAAACTGACAGAATCCCTCACAATTACGTAGGTAAATAAGAAGGACGGGCTATAGCCACAGACTATTTAACGCCTGATTGAAGTGACGATGATTATTTATAGCTACATGCTCCGTGTCTATAGCCAAAGACTCATTATAAGTCCTGAGGGAAGTGAGGAAATAGCGTAAAAAAATCTTTCCAAAGATTCAGCATCATACCTGACAGAGCCATGATTCGAACCCTGGACCTCCTAGTTCAAAAACCGAGTGTTGATCATTAGACTACGACAACACAAAACGGTTACCACCAACCATGAGTCATAATTATGTCAAAGTGGTGCAGATGCTGTGGTTTTTTTCTTACCTTTTTCTAACGATATTAGTTTTGAAATAGAATCTATGTTTGAGTCTTGATGGGACTTTGCGCAAAAGAAGGCACGTAAAACATCATTTAAAAAAAAACCAAACTAATATTGATTTTGTCGCAACACTCTAGAACCGGATATCTCCGTTGAAACCCAGTCCTATATATTTTTTCCCTCCTTCGGCACGTTCATTGATTACTGAGTACACTTGTTTGACAGTATTTGCATATTCATTAATAATTAAGTCTACTCTTTTCACACTGTTTACAAATTCAATTAATAATCGAGTCTACTCGCTTGACACTGTTTGTCTATTTCTCTCAGAATACAAGCCTTGGGCGCCCAGGGCGGGGAAGGTGTCACGCGAGCCACAGATCTGAGGAAGTCGCGTGGTGCGAGCGTGACAGCCAAGTTTGCCCTCAACAAAGGCGACCATCTCCTCTTCCTGGTCGGACAACTGGGTGAATCTGCTTGCGAGGTTAGACTTTTTAATTTTTTATTCATTATATGCGGAGTTTGTCCTCAACAAAGGCGACCTTCTCCTCTTCCTGGTCGGACAACTGGGTGAATCTGCTTGCGAGGTTAGACTTTTTAAGTTTTTATTCATTATATGCGGAGTTTGTCCTCAACAAAGGCGACCATCTCCTCTTCCTGGTCGGACAACTGGGTGAATCTGCTTGCGAGGTTAGACTTTTTAATTTTTTATTCATTTTATGCGGAGTTTGTCCTCAACAAAGGCGACCTTCTCCTCTTCCTGGTCGGACAACTGGGTGAATCTGCTTGCGAGGTTAGACTTTTTAATTTTTTATTCATTATATGCGGAGTTTGTCCTCAACAAAGGCGACCTTCTCCTCTTCCTGTTCGGACAACTGGGTGAATCTGCTTGCGAGGTTAGACTTTTTAATTTTTTATTCATTTTATGCGGAGTTTGTCCTCAACAAAGGCGATCATCTCCTCTTCCTGGTCGGGCAACTGAGTGAATCTGCTTGCGAGGTTAGACTTTTGATGTTTTATTCATTTATTTGGGTATTTTTTCAGTTCATTGTTTTATTGATTGCCGTGAGAAGAACCCGCTTCTCTCGATGTGGGCTTTGCCTTGAGGAGAATCCGACCTCTGCGATGCGCCGATTTTTGGACAGCGCCGCTGGCTGTGGGATTAGATCGTCCTGCAGGGACATTCTATTAGGATTCAAACCTCACGCGACAGTGGAAAGAGAGCTGGGCTTAGTATTTAATTTGTTTGATCTGTTTAGAAGGCCCGAGATCACCTTTTTGTTGACGGTCTATAACAAGCGACGAAACTATTGCCTTATGAAATAAATAAACCACCTAACATTTCCTCAGATAGAAATAGAGTATCAGTGCTCCCCATCCTACTGGCTCTCCTGAGGTCGTAAAATTATTTTCTTCTTCTTCTTCTTCTTCTTCTTCTTCTTCTTCTTCTTCTTCTTCTTCTTCTTCTTCTTCTTCTTCTTATTATTATTATTATTATTATTATTATTATTATTATTATTATTATTATTATTGTTATTGTTATGATTATTATTGCTAGTGTATTATCTAAAAGAGTTGGACGCTGTGACTTGATACATTTACGATATTCGATATATTTATCGTTGCTGGCCTTTCGTATGGTTTTTTCATAAATAATAAGAACTACCGGTAAACATCAGAAACTTAAAAAAAAAGAAACAAGTTTTTTTTAGAATATATCCAACTCTCTCCTTGTCAATTACTTGTTCATATTATTCAGCAGCGACTCCCACTGAGTGTTTTTCTTTTTCGTCTATGCTCATAACGCGGTGGATTGCAGAGAAACCTCGTAATAACTAGAGCCGTTTTTATCCTGTTTCGTAATATATATCTCCTTCACATTTCCTGTTCATCTCTCTCTCTCTCTCTCTCTCTCTCTCTCTCTCTCTCTCTCTCTCTCTCTCTCTCTCTCTCTCTCTCTCTTCATCTCTTTGCTTTTTGGTGCTCTTATATAGTTGCATTTTAAAAAGAATTGCTCTCTTGTTACACTGCTAAGCATTGGATAAAAATGGATTGATAACGAATCAGGATGTTGATACTAAAAAAACTCGACTATATCCTATTTTTATTTCATTGAGAACTTCTTAATACAAAGCTTTTAATTTGTCGTTTCTTGAGCGTGAAAAATTATAAGTATCGTAAGATTAAAGCGATCGCTATAACGTATTTTTCTAACCTTCACATTATGATAGAATGACGCTGAACCAAACTAGGAAAAATAAAATTGTGAAGAATTGTCAGCGTGTGGCCTTTTTCATACAGTTTTCGTTTGAGAAAAACATTGGCCTTCAGTGGTCCAAAAAATGTAAAAGAAAACTCTAATACAACGATTTCAGTTTGTATCACATGGTCCAATTTCGTTTCTGTTCTTTGAGAAGTACAAAAGGATGTTGTCTGATATTTAGATTTAATATTTCTTAAACTTTATTGATTCTTATTTTTTAAATTCTTGAAAACCCATTCATTTCTTTTTTTTTCTCTTTTTATATTTGTGAGCTGGCCCGATTGAAAACCTTGAGAAAAGCCGCACTCACACCCTTTAAAATAATAAGAATGAATTAAAGAGACATTTCCCACATATTTTTGTTTCGTCCTTTTGGTTCAGCGATAGCTCAACATTTCCTGAATAAGTCTCTTGTAAAAAAAAAAATAATCCACGGTAGACCTTACAAAAGACTTCATTTGCGCTAATAACCAGCACTGAACAGGCATTTTTAGAATACATTTTTATAAAATCTGGCCTGTAAAAGCTGGTCAAGGACAGAGTGTTGTCAAAGAGCCACCTTTTGTTCTAATATTACAATGATTACGTTTTTTCGCACTCGGTTTATTTCAGAATCCTAAAGGTCCTGAAAAGCTGATTCCGCCCTTCTGTCCCTACTCACAGGCTAATGAGGCAGTAATAGGAGGGGGTGGGGGAGGAGGAGGAGCCACAGTTGTCTACAGGGTAAGTCGTGTAGAATAAATAATAATTGTTCTTTTATTTTTTGGTTTCTGTTTTTTTTAATTGTTTTGTTTTCATTTGATGCTACTAGGATGCCATGGATCACAACTGAAAAAGTGGCAAATATTAAGGTTCGAGCATAATGAAAAGACTTAGGGAGTGTTAGAAAGATAAATAGTAATGATGATGATGTAGAAGAGGAAAAGAGAAAAGAAAAAAAAAAGGGACAAGACGATGATGGTAATGTCGTTGACGATTTTTAAAGATAATGAGGAAGAGGACGACAAAGATAATCAAGGTATTTAAGTGAAGTTATATAATTATGGATTAAGAAGATGACGATGAAGATCACAAGAGGGAGTAAAGTTACATTTTATCATGCAAGGTAATGATAAAAATAATGTTCTAATATATATGTAATTATGATGATGAAGATATTAGTGGTTAAGCCGACATTCATAAAGTTGATAACGTAGCTAGTGAAAATAAGTGGATGCTGTGAATAAAAATGTGGCTGGTTTGGATTATTGTAATTTAATAAGATGGGAATGAGAGAGTATGTGCAGTTATTTTATTATAAATAGTTTTTTTAAACAAAACTCATGCATTCACCGCAACCCTTGTCCATCTTGCTTTCAGATCCGTGGTGAAAGCAAGGTTGTGCTAATTATAGCTGGTGGGGGAGGCGGCCTGCCTTTCCTCTTTCCTGATTTGTTCCATTTAGAGAGCAGTACTGTGCCTTACGATCTCTCAACAGAAGGTAAACCAAAGACATTATGTCGCGGGTGTCACATAATGAGACAAACGGAACATTAATTCGGCGTAAATTACCTTGACCTTGTTAGGGAATCTGGGAAACGCGTGACACCACGGATTAAACTTGGATAAAACTAATCGTGATGAATTAAAAAAAAAAAAAAAGGTTTTATCGGAACGATAATGAAGAGAATTAATATAAATAACATTGTGCTGATTGTTAGAATTAAATCATATCGGTTATTTTTTTTAGAATATATTGGGAAAAGACTTGGTTCACAATGATCACCGAGAATGTAGTTTAATGAGGACAGCGATCAACTAAAATAGTAGAGGCAAAATCGGGAACAAAGGGATGCTTTCATCCATAAAATTCTTGGAACTCTACATTTTTTTTATTCCATGAAGCGGTTCAGGTGCTTTCAGCTCACAGTCGTTGATTCCACATACAAGTTATTTATACTCGATAAAATTGGACTTTTTATGTTTTGGGCTGCGCACTTAATATATTAACAAAAAGATCGGTTGACTCTTTTTATTTTCTGTCTGTTAAGATCAACCCAACCCCTCGAAAATATAAAACAATAACGCATTCATTCAAAATACAAAGATAATTTACCCAAGGAAGAGACATCCCAATATCACTGCGCCCATCCTTTCGAGCGAAGCGCAACTAAATTTTAGGACAGTTGATTTAGAGGGCAGTAATGTTACACTTTAAAAAATTACAGCTCGCTTTTTACAAATCAAAGACTTTGAAAGTTAGAACCTTTTTAACTTGTTTTAAATTGATCAAAGTCATACAGTTTAGTTATGCTTGGGTTTTCATTAAAAGTATAGTAATTGGATGAATTGTAGAAAACCTCTTTATAAAGTTATGTAGATTGTGCGATGTTGTATCAGACAATTAAGTTTTCGGTTTCTTATTATATATTTTAGTGGCTTTAAAATTTTAATTTTCATGATGATCCTAATCTTTTTCGAAAGACTGAGAGAGTTAGCTTTTAGGTGTGGTAATTATTCTTCTGTTTTTTTTTGTGGTTTTTTTTTTTTTTTTGGTTCTTGGTTATTGTCTTTTTTAATCTTTGGAATAGGTTTTGAAACCTTGATGACTCAAGTTGAGGCTGACACCTTTTTGATGGGCAATATGAGAGGGATGGACCCGTGCTCTATGTCTGTCCACAACAATGTTTCATGGGCTGCCAGTGGAGGATTTGGGCGTGGGGGCGGGGCTTGTGTGGCCGGAGGTCATGGGGGCGGAGCTGATGGTATCAATTTTTAACTCTTCATAAACTGATCCTCGATAGAGTTCGGTATAATGTTTATAGCTGAATATCCACAAGAAGAATAAAATTCTAATTAAAACAAATCAAAACCAAAACCAAAACCAAAAACAAAAAAAAACTTTTATGTGGGTATTCAATTGTTAACACCAAAACGTCTACGTAAGGTAATTTTTCTGTAAAACAAATAAAAAATAACTTTCATATTGATTAAAAACGTAACCATCAAATCATGCATAGAATAAAATGCAAAAGTATTCTCTTGCGTGAAAAAAATCATATGAACAACCTGCGCTTAAGTCTATTTACGATATTAAGGGCAGCAAAGTATCAGATTTAATATGGCCGTACGCCCCTTCAAACAAGTCTTGTTTATAGGTAGCTGCTAAACTAACACTGGATAATCTGGCGCATAGACAATTGTATCTCTGCTGCTCCATACCATAGGTCAGGGGCCTATACAAAGCAAGAACATAACAATCACTATAACGTCCTAATTCATTTCGTCTTGTCCTTTATAGAAGCTGTTGACAACAAAACCCCCGAGCTGGCTGAAGTGGGTCGACCTGGAAGATCCTACATCCATGAGTCCGCTCTCTATTCGTCGGTAACACCCGGTCAGTAAATTTTTTTTTCTGAAAATAAAAAGTGAAACAGGGACAAAAAGCGTAGGCTCTATATGCTGCATTCTTGCATTGGTCAAATGGCTTACTGTAGCCTTGTTTGTGTCACTAGGATGTCCCGAAATGAATTTGAGAATTAATGTAGGAGCAATACGGACAGGACAGATTCGCCATAAAATAAAAAATAATATCCAGCTAATTTAAAAAACAAACAAACAAGGACTTGTCTCTCATTGTTTTAGGAAACGCTTGCCCAATTCCTTTAACAATTCAAAAACATTGATTTAATTTTTACCGATATCAGATGAAAACAATTTTTATTTCGTTAGTGAAAGGAATTCAATCGTAAGACTTTTCTGCAAAGTAAACTACCAATCCACGAATTTTTAAAAACCAATAACAAATAATCAAACACTCGCTCTCTGTTTTTTGTCTTTGCTGAAGGTTTCTTTTTCACGAGAAAAGTTAATCTGCTTCATTCATAGTTTCATCTTGGAGTTGAGGTTTTCTTCCTTTGAGTTCTCTGATCAGTATTATGTCCTCTGAGCTTTCTGTTGCCTTAAACAGAGACACCATGTTGAATGAGGGATTGGGTATAATCAAGTAAGATTCGACTTCGTTACAAGGTATCCCATGGATCTTCCACTTGTCAGTTCATCCAGCGGTCTACTGACTGAACTGTTTGACGCTCACATGCAATATATTGTACTTAATACACCTCGCGACAGCCTGATTTAATTTCAGCCTTTCTTTACCATTGTAAGATGTATAGCAGAAGGAACAAATCAAAACACCTACAACTTAGTGCAAAACGCTTTTGTTTAGTGCAAATTTATTTTATTGGGAAATAATTATGTTTAAATCTCTAATACATTGAACTATCAATTACATCAGTGAAATTAATTTTCTTCACCAGACATTCACGCTGGCTCTGGCTTCGTGGAGATAATGTCCGTGTCGAACTGTCCTTGTGATTATAGGTGTGTCTGGCTTGGATCTGTGGTGGACACACCCTCCTGTATCTGTCCCTACGGACAACGCGTTGGTCAAAAGAACAACTCCTGTGTGGGTACGTAGCGCACGAGGGGGGCGTAAGTTATTGTTAAGGTAAAAGTGAAAGAGGCGGTGCTTATTGAAATAGCCATGCCCTTGTAATGTACTTTAAAGGTTTAATTATTAGGGTGGTGTAATTTGTTTCGGGAAAGATATTTGCCACATAGTACCACATAATTCACTTTATATCGACTGAAAGAGGATGTTGAAATATACTTAAAACTAGGTGCGACTTATGCGTTGAGGTTTTTAGGGTTAACGGTCATTGTGAGTCAAATGGAGAAAAAATAGGACATTGCGATTCGTATTGGAAAAATAAACAATTGTTATACACAAAGCATGGCTAAGAAATAGACCATATTTGAGCTGTAAGGAGTGAGAGAGAAAGGGAGGAAGAAAAAAGAAGACAGAGATTATTGAACAAAAAAAAAAAAAAAAAAAGAAAAATAATTGGAAAAGAGAGAAAGGTCAAAAGATAAACCTTCAAAATGAGACAAAAGGAACAAAACAATAGTATGAGGCTGGTAATAGTAAAACAAAACTTTCTAGAAAGTGTAAAAACGTAATTCACTGCATGCCCTTACTCGATGTGGCTGTGCTGCGATCGATTTCTAATCACATCGATATTACGTTTCCTTTGCAGATATCCCTGTGGCAGCTGCAGATGATAAACAGAGCCACTACATAATTCCTCTTATCGTGGGGGTTTCTGTTGTCATCGTCTTCAGCGTTATCTGCATTTGTTTGTGTAAGATGAATTATACTTGTTAGATTGTTTTCATCTGGATAAAAAGTTCTTAAATTCCGCAGCGTATTATTTTCATGCCACTGCATTCTTTAAGAAATAAATATAAAATAAAAATAAAAAACACACAAAGAAAACAAAAACAAACACATACGCAAAAAAAAACAACGTCAGTACCTTGTCAAGCAAACTACATCTTTCGATAGCTAAGCAAACAAGCCATTTTATCCATTGCCTTTACTTCTCTTTTGCTATTCATATTGATTTAAATTTTATCAAGATAATCCGAACTTTATTCATGAGTTAACGCACTTTAAGTTTAAAGGAATTTCCGTCTTTGAACTTTCATAAGTGTTTGTAAAGTTCCTACAGGGTATATTTAACTCCAAGCTGCCTCGACCATTAGATCACTTATCGTTCCAATTAGGCAGGAAATGTAGGGGAGGTCAATCATATGAATAGGGAACAAGGGCAATAATTAGTGGTTGTTTAGAAATGATAGAAAAGGTTATATTTCGAAACATTACCATGCAATTACATTACTTCTTTTTGTGTTGTTGGAAACAAAAAACAAAAAAAAAAACCACGAATAGTCAAACTTCAATTTCTTTGTCTGTAGATTGAAGCGGTACGCGCTAGGCGCAATTCCACACACTCACGTTACTTCTCTTTGTCATGCTTATAAAATGGAAACAAAAACGACCACTAATCTTAGTTTTTGTTTTGTCTGTAGACTTGAAGCGGTACGGCGTAATTCCACACACTCACGTTACTTCTCTTTGTCATGCTTATAAAATGGAAACCAAAAAGGACCACTAATCTTAGTTTTGTTTCGTCTGTAGACTTGAAGAGGTACGCCATCCGCTCCCGGCGTCCAGCTAGCAGTATGGAGAAGATCTCCTACTTTGTCTGCAGCTGTCCCTGCTTGACCTTCCCGAGGCGCCCCCTGGGTCTGAGTGCACACATCCTGCCGCAGCTGCAGCATCCACCCACCGTGATGCGGGTGAACCCCAACTACGACATCGTGGACGCCAAGCCAGCTGAGCAGGGCCTTCTGGAGATCCCCAGGAAAAATATCAAGCTTACAGGGTAAAGAACGAAAATGGTTCTTCCTACTTGGTAGTTCAGCCTTTGTTTTTTTTTTTTTGTTTTTGTTTTTTTGTTTTGTTTTGTTTTGTTTTGTTTTGTTTTGTTTTTTGTTTTGTTTTTTTTTTTTTTTTTTGGGGGGGGGGGGGGGGGGGGGGGGGGGGGGGGGGGGGGGGGGGCTTTAAGCTTTCATTTTACCAGTTTCTCTGTTTTGATTATCAAGATTATATTAAATTGAGTAAAGCAAAGTTGCTGCTATGTTCTGTTTAAGAAATGTAGATTTATAATGAAAGCTTTTAAAATATCGAATGTTTATTTCGTTAAACCGAGTTATCAAAGATAAAACTTACTTTTACTACAAACGTTGCACTTCTTTTTCGATTTAATCGGGATCGTCTTTGTATAAACTGTTTACTAATACACTCCACTTGAATTACCATATAAATGCATATGAAGTGAAAATTATTTGTAAGTTTAAACTTAGAACTTGGTTTTGATAATCAGTTTTCATTTTTATGTCGATTCACAATTTTGTTTTAGATGAGATTGAGATTAGGTTTATGTTTTATAAAATGAGATCTTTATCTGATAAAAGCTAATCAATATTTTTCAATGTTCGATCTAATTGAATATATATTTAAATAGTTTACCTTATCACATTTCAATCTTGCAGTGAACTTGGTCAAGGTGCCTTTGGTCAGGTGTACTCTGGCCTCTTGTCTAACGTCCCTATGGTGGACGGGGATCTGCCTGTAGCAGTCAAAACTCTGCCACCAGTGTGTACAGAGCAGACAGAGTCTGACTTTCATATGGAGGCTGTCATAGTGAGGTATGGTACCATAGTGAGGTGTGGTGTCATCGTGAGGTATGGTGTCATGGTGAGGTGTGGTGTCATAGCGAGGTATGGTGTCATAGCGAGGTATGGTCTCATAGTGAGGTGTGGTGTGATAGCGAGGTATGGTCTCATAGTGAGGTATGGTGTCATAGTGAGGTGTGGTGTCATAGTGAGGTGTGTTGTCATAGTGAGGTGTGGTGTCATAGTGAGGTGTGGTGTCATAGTGAGGTATTGTGTCATAGTGAGGTGTGGTGTCATAGTGAGGTATGGTGTCATACTGAGGTGTGGTGTCATAGTGAGGTATGGTGTCATAGTGAGGTGTGGTGTCATAGTGAGGTGTGGTGTCATAGTGAGGTGTGGTGTCATAGTGAGGTATGGTGTCATAGTGAGGTGTGGTGTCAGAGTGAGGTATGGTTGCACAGTGAAGTATTGTGTCATAGTGAGGTATGTTTGTTTTTTCTAAGCCATCTCCATTGTTTTTCTTTGAAATTTCAGTTAAAAACAAATCTGGGGTTAAGGGGACACATCAATAATCATACAAACAGCTAAATACAATGAATGATTTCAAGTGCAAATAGCCTCATATTAGTCATAAAGCTGGAACGGCAGTTTATGACGTTTTCATTCATTGAACTACTAATAAAGAAGTAGAAACCTTTGCTTGGCTTGGTAATTATGATTGGTTGGTAAAAATCTATTAAGTTCATACCTAATGATCGTCACTGTCGATATTTTAACGATGCTATTTCCTTATAAGTCTAGTGTCTATACTTTCCGGATCACGTATTGGAATTTCAAGAATGTATAAGAAATCACAGACCAAACGGAGCCCTGTTTGCTTCGGGGTTAGTGCGCCCGCTCCTATCGGCGTAGAGATCTTCTTCGCGGGCTCGAGTCCTATCGTCTGTAGATAAGTTCAGAGCCTCATCTGTACAGTACCGCTCTGCTATATTTGGATTTATGCCTTATATGCAAAAGACTTCAAAACACTGTGTTGTGGACAGGCTCTATCAAACAGCAATCAAATGAAATCGAATCGAATTAAATAAAACCACAGAGCAAGCTGTGCATATCAGTTCTCTCAAAGAGGCTAAGTTAAATCCCCTGAAATTATAGCTCCGAGTCTTATGTTTAAATATTTCCGTCTCTTATGAGTCTCAATAAGTAAAAGACTTTTCAAGGCTGACATAGACAGCACATACCGCTAGCTTTGTTTTCTATTTTTCCTCGATTGCGGATTCACCGTTTACTAAGATACGTCTCAGATCTCTCGCTTCAGTTTGACGGACCTTTTAATTCTACAGTTTATGTTTTCATTATGATTATAGGGGAAAAAAATATTGAGTCTCGCACTGTCTTACCAATGAATGAGTATTGTGATTTTCAATGCCTTCGTTTATCATTGTCTTAACGGTGTCACATTTATGGATGCGGGAAGGAAATATAATGCCGCAAAGCTTAATAAACTATTATCCATTTCTCTATTATGTCCCTTTTTGTTAAGATTGCGTTTCATTTTCATTGCATTTGTGGTGCGCGCATCTGTAAAAATGAATTCAGCTGGACAGTTATACCACACTGATTTTATAAATTTTTTTTTATTTTTTTTGCGAATACATTTTTTTTTCAAAATAAACTCATCTACCCGTAATCGGCTTGGCGTGTTCCGTCCTAAAAATTCCATAATCGATTCTTATTTATTAAATCTTCTTTTCCTCTGGTTTATCGCTGAAAAATACAAATAAGCAGAGTTTATGAAATTTTGTTTTCTGCTTATCTCGCAAAAACTATTGTGAATACCACTTCCTCGTCGTTTTCTTTAACGCCCAAAAGAACTAGATTAATAAATTTTCTTATATTTTGAGGTGATTCACCTAAGTTTATATGCCTGGATGCCGGGGCTTTCAATCCTTAAATGGTCGATGGATTAAGAATCTGGCTATTTAAAGCTCTTACGGTGTTTAGAAATTGACCTCAGCTGATACAAGTCTAAATTCTACCGCTTGGAGACTTTTGTTATTGACTGGCGATAAACTAAGATTATCTCCAACTAATAACTTAATTTTAAAATGAAGTGACGTTACGACTTTGTCATGAAAAAAAAAATGCGAAAAAAATTATTAATTTTATGAAAATTTAAGCGAGCGAGTGGTCTCAGCGCAAAAACAATTATGCATGTGTCTAAAAAGCGTTTATTTTAAAACCTTTCATGTGTAGTACGAGATCTAGTAAATTAAATGTATTTAGTGTATTCTTTTTTTTTATTATTTTGTTTTACTGTCCATTTGCGTCATGAAAGTTTTAAAGAACAACAAAATATTTCCTTCAAGATTTTTAGTCTTATAGCAACAACTCCTCTGCTTCCTCTTACATACCATTAAGCGCAGAAGTGTTTAAAGTCAACTCTTTTTCCTCTATGTAGCCAATTCAATCATCCGAACATTGTAAAGTTCATCGGTGTTTGTTTCAACCAACATCCTCACTACATCGTTCTTGAGCTGCTGGAGGGCGGAGACCTTAAAACATTTCTTAGAGCCTGTAGACCTAAACAGGTAAAAATCGTATGTAATGATAAAAACAATATAAAAATGTGTTGGTGGTAGTAGTAGTAGTAGTAGTAGTAGTAGTAGTAGTAGTAGTAGTAGTAGTAGTAGTAGTAGTAGTAGTAGTAGTAGCAGAAGGAACAGAAGTAGCAGTAGTAGTAGTAGTAGTAGTAGTAGTAGTAGTAGTAGTAGTAGTAGTAGTAGTAGTAGCAGCAGCAGCAGCAGTAGTAGTAGTAGTAGTAGTAGTAGTAGTAGTAGTAGTAGTAGTAGTAGTAGTAGTAGTAGTAGTAGTAGTAGCAGAAGTAGCAATAGTAGCTGTAGTAGTAGTAGTAGTAGTAGTAGTAGTAGTAGTAGTAGTAGTAGCAGCAGCAGTAGTAGTAGTAGTAGTAATAGTAGTAGTAGTAGTAGTAGTAGTAGTAGCAGAAGTAGCAGTAGTAGTAGTAGTAGTAGTAGTAGTAGTAGTAGTAGTAGTAGTAGTAGCAGAAGTAGCAGTAGTAGTAGCAGTAGTAGTAGTAGTAGCAGAAGCAGCAGTAGTAGTAGTTGTAGTAGTAGTAGAAATAGTAGTAATAAAAATAGCAGTGGTAGGATTAGCAGTAGTAGTAGTAGTAGTAGTAGTAGTAGTAGTAGTAGTAGTAGTAGTAGTAGTAGTAGTAGTAGTAGTAGTAGTAGTAGTAGTAGTAGTAGCAGTAGTAGCAGTAGTAGTAGTAGTAGTAGTAGTAGTAGTAGTAGTAGTAGTAGTAGTAGTAGTAGTAGTAGTAGTAGTAGTAGTAGTAGTAGTAGTAGTAGTAGTAGTAGTAGCAGTAGTAGCAGTAGTAGTAGTAGTAGTAGTAGTAGTAGTAGTAGTAGTAGTAGTAGTAGTAGTAGTAGTAGTAGTGGTGGTGGTGGTGGTGGTGGTGGTGTTAGTGGTGGTTGTAGCAGTAGCAATAGCAGCAGCTTTGCTGATTATGGCGATAATATAGCAGTAGTAGAATAATTATGTCAACAGTAACAAAAATAGGCAAATGATGTTATATTAAGTGAAATTAGATAGATGCATGACCATATCGATGTTTCCCATACACCGCAGGACCAGCCGTCATCACTTACAGTCCTAGATTTGTTACGTTTGTCCTTGGACATCGCCTGTGGTTGTTTACATCTTGAGGAAAAACGCTTTATCCACAGGTAAGCTACTTGAATGTGAAAGCTTAAACGCTCGTCGTTAAAGGGTTTTCTTCCAGACGGTTCGTAAACTGAATCGTTGATAATTCACCTTGATCATCAGAGCAAAATAAATTTGGTTAAATATTAAATTTCTTTCATCATTAAATTTGTTTTGGGGTTATTTTCTGTAAACTTTATTTTTTAAAAGAAATCTATTTCGTTATTAGTCTGTTTTGGAGTCGGTGACAGAGATGTGTAGAGTATAACTAACAAGGCACGGAAACATAGATTTTGTCGAGGATGTTATTGGCATACAACAATTATAACTTATTTTTCAGTCTAGCCTAGAGTAAAGACTGCTTCATTTAAAAGAATTATGAATATCGAAAAGACCCTAAGATTATTATAGTTTAGTTTTCTTTCCTTAGTTATCAAGGCTTTCTAGCTAAGGTCTAGAATGAGCCTTCTCAAGGGTATGGCTCCAGAGTTGGAAGACTAGGGATTATGCAACATTGAACACAGAGGCATCGTGTGCATAAACAAAGAAAGTTGATTATTTCGGGACATTAAATATTATATTTGGAAAACAAAGACATCATGTATTAAAATTCAATCCATATGCGAACAATTTTTCCAACAATTATTCTTCCAATATCGACAAGCGGAAACAGTTTTAAAAATAATATTCCTATTGGTGTAAATTTTTTTCTCTGCATTACTAAGGTGGGTCGTCGAATCTATTTTTTTTTGACGCGAATAAATGAATGAAAAAGTTAATTTCACATAGCACGCATATTTCTCATTGTTCTCTTTTCTATCCAGAGATATTGCTGCCCGTAACTGCCTGCTCACTACGAAGGGTCCAAACAGAAGTGCTAAAATTGCTGATTTCGGAATGGCCAGAGATATTTACAGGTGAGCACTGGAAAATATCACATCTTGAGCTTAACGATAAAAAACCCTAAATCAAAACAAAAATTGTGTAGTGAAAAGAAAAGGTTAACCATTGTGTTTTCATCAGTTTAAGTTGATTACAGCTGTTTTTTTTCTCTTTTATTTTCTTCTTCTTTCTTTTTAAAACAAAGAATTTATTTATCGCTGAATTTTGCTATAATTGTTTATTTTTACTTCAAAAGAATGTAGAACGTAGAAACTAAAAAATTTAACGGTTGAACGGAGATCACTCTTTGTAGTTGTAGTTTTTTTTTTTTTTTCATCCTTTGTCAGCTAAGACTAGGGTAAAAGTTCGAACTCTTTGATTCTTTTCCTAAAGTAGTACAAGAAAGTGCGGCGAGTCATGCCCACTACTATATGTTAATTGTTCCTCATGCTATCACTCGCTGTATCCAACTCTTGTGCATCCACAGGTCAGATTACTACAAGAAGGTAGGGCGAGTCATGCCCACTACTATATGTTAATTATTCCTCATGCTATCACTCGCTGTATCCAACTCTTGTGCATCCACAGGTCAGATTACTACAAGAAGGTAGGGCGAGTCATGCCCACTACTATATGTTAATTGTTCCTCATGCTATCACTCGCTGTATCCAACTCTTGTGCATCCACAGGTCAGATTACTACAAGAAGGTAGGGCGAGTCATGCCCACTACTATATGTTAATTGTTCCTCATGCTATCACTCGCTGTATCCAACTCTTGTGCATCCACAGGTCAGATTACTACAAGAAGGTAGGGCGAGTCATGTCCACTACTATATGTTAATTGTTCCTCATGCTATCACTCGCTGTATCCAACTCTTGTGCATCCACAGGTCAGATTACTACAAGAAGGTAGGGCGAGCAATGTTACCTGTGAAGTGGATGCCACCAGAGGCTTTCCTGGATGGCGTCTTTACCACCAAGACAGACGTTTGGTATGTCACGGCTTTCTTGACAAATCGAGGCTATACTTTGTCAATCAACTCTCCGAGAATCGCAGCCTCTAGGAGGCATATATCGCGCATAAGGACGAATAAATATTTATCAGTGCTTTTTTTGTTTTTTATTCTTGGGCAGAATGGTGTTAGCGAAACGGGTTAGTTATTAAAGAATTATTTCAGAGATAATATAGATGTAAAGTTCAAGTAATTAATGGTCTTTTGGCATCTCCATTTTTTTATGTAGTATACAGAAGGAACTCATACTTTTGTTCCATTAACAATGAAAGATTAATAAAGGTGGTCTTAATTGAAAACTAGCTAAAGTATTTTTATTTTCTTTCCAGAATGAAAATGTTATTTTGTTAAAGACTTTCTAAAATTTCGTGCGAAACATATTTATTTTTAACTTTCTGTATTTTAATCGGAAAATTAATGTCAATTTTTAAATTTTCTCCTAGGTCGTTCGGTATTCTCCTGTGGGAGGTGTTTTCCCTTGGACACATGCCTTACCCCGGGTGTTCAAACGAGGAGGTCATGACCTTGGTCACCCAGGGAGGACGTCTTGACCCTCCAGACAGCTGCTCTCTCGCTGTGTAGGTCAAGATTTGCTAAAATCTTCTTACAAAAGCCATTAAAGCTGTTTTAGACCGTGCCTTATCATCTTCATTGATCACTAGTATTTATGGAATGATTCTTATATTAATGTTTTCTTTTTCTTGTGGTTGTTTTTTGTTGTTGTTGTTGTTGTTGTTGTTGTTGTTGTTGTTGTTGTTGTTGATCTTCTTCTTCTTCTTCTTCTTCTTCTTCTTCTTCTTCTTCTTCTTCTTCTTCTTCTTCTTCTTCTTCTTCTTCTTCTTCTCCTCCTCCTCCTCCTCCTCTTCCTCCTTCTCTTCTTGTTCTTGTTCTTCTTGTCTCTTGTTCTTGTTCTTGTTCTTCTTGTTTCTTGTTCTTGTTCTTCTTGTTTCTTGTTCTTGTTCTTGTTCTTGTACTTCTTCTTCTTCTTCTTCTTCTTCTTCTTCTTCTTCTTCTTCTTCTTCTTGTACTTCTTCTTCTTCTTCTTCTTCTTCTTCTTCTTCTTCTTCTTCTTCTTCTTCTTCCTGTTTTTCATCTCATGCAGAAAAGAGACTTCAAAGCTAGGGCAGACCTGTAAAACTTACTCTGCTTCCATGTCACCAGTTTCAACACGATATGTGTTTTTTGCTGTTTTTTTTTTCTATTTTGCACCCTCTCCCTGGTTTTTCAAAGGCACGCTTTTTACACATTTTAATCCCCGTCCAAATACATGTAATTCGTGTGTAAATTAAACTTATTTGCTTCCTAGTTTGTTGCCTCATTTTTTTAAACACTATCCCACTCATTTTTCAGATCTCTAACTGTCAGTTCTCACTGTCTCTAAGCGGGATTCTCTCTCTCTCTCTCTCTCTCTCTCTCTCTCTCTCTCTCTCTCTCTCTCTCTCTCTCTCTCTCTCTCTCTCTCTCTCTCTCTCTCTCTCTCTCTCTCTCTCTCTCTCTCTCTCTCTCTCTCTCTTCTTTCTCTCTCTTCTCGCTCTCCCTCTCTATCTCTCTCTAAGGTCTAAAAGGAAAAAGGCACGCAACTTAATAATTATGGGACAAAAAAGAAATAACAAAATTATTATCAATTCAACAAACAAAACGTTTCACTTGTAAGCTTCGTCAGTATTATTAGTCCTTGCATTCTACTGTTTATAGATACACACGCGTCCTTTTGGATCCTTTATAATTACCAAGTTATCCTCCAAGTGCAGTGTTTTTGCTTCTGTTTGGATTCTCTCTCTCTCTCTCTCTCTCTCTCTCTCTCTCTCTCTCTCTCTCTCTCTCTCTCTCTCTCTCTCTCTCTCTCTCTCTCTTTTCTCTTCTCTTCGTATAGTTATACATTTTTTGTTAAATCTCTCATAAATTTCACCTAAAATCCCTCCAGTCTCAGCATCATGATAGCGTGCTGGAGCTCTGAACCCGACGAGCGACCTACTTTTAGTGCCATCATCTCTAGCTTAGAGAAATCTCTGCAGGTGAGCTTCAAATGGCAGCAGCAGAAATTCCAATCAAAAATAAGACTGCAGATTTCTTGAACTGCTAATCTATTATTAAGCATCATTTCAAACTCTTATAAGAAGAATATTAATTCTGCAGAAAACGCCTTAAGATTCACTATGATGCGGGAATAAGAACAGTTAAGTTTTGTAAAATCAAAATCTATTTGCAGATTTTTTTCAAACATTGATTATCATGTAGGTTTAAATAAATGCGCGGCTAAGAATTCCCGCAAGGCAGTGCATTTTTATGTATTTAATGAGAAAATTTACAGCTTTCTAACAAGCGTTTATAAGGATCTGAAAGCAGATTGCGAAATTACAGAATAAGTCGATTTCCTTTATTGTTAGCTGCTCCTTTAATTTTAAACTACATCAAAAAAGATTCATGCATAGATTTGGATTTTACAGAATTAACTAGCTATTCTTATTTTTAATCTTAAAGAAACCCGGAGTGCATAACGATTTGTATGCTCAATGTTTGATTAATTGTAGCAGCTGAACTACAATGAGCCAAGTCTATGTTCTAATTATTTTTCGAACGCTGTAAAGGACAGAGTTTTCAATGGCACTTACTGCAATGTGCTCCAAATCAAACAGTAAACCTACTTAGTGGGAACACTTTGACTACTGTACTCAAGCACGGAACTAACAAGGTTTTCTTTGATATTTAAGTGGTACTTCATATCCATTTAATTTTGCTCTGATGCAGAATGGAACTGTGGCGCTAGTAGCTTTATTGTGTTTGGGCTCTAGGAATTAGATGCTTTCACTTATATTTATTGTAAAATAGGCAAACAGAGTAACAAAATGGTGTGGTTATGAAAATCTATTCAAATTTCTTTGTCTCACGCTACGCATTAATGAGATGTATTTGTTAAACTATGAACTTTTAATATTCGTTTATAGTGGTTGGGATTGATTTGGTATTACTTGTTGTAATCATATCAAGGTCCTTATCCTTCATCTTTGAATTTAGTCTCTTCAGTCTGTTAAGCCCATGCCAAAAAAGTTAAGCGGAAAGGTTTAAAAGCTTAAATGGTTTCTACTAACATATCGCTTCAACCTCTCCCTAAATATCCCGCAGTCATCGCGAGGTCTGCCTGTGATATACGCTCCTCCGACCATCAGCGCCGGGGGGTTCCGCCTCCACAGCAGCCGACCTTCTTCCAACTCTCCATTCCTGGGTCCTGGCACGGCTCTCGGTTCCGGCAACTCGGTCGTCTCGGACTTGACCGGTGTTTGCGGGGACAGTCTCGACCGTCTCCCTGGCACTGCTGGCGACGGTTACCTCGCACCTTTGCTTCGGCCCCAACAGCATCAGCAGCAACAACAACAACATCATCATCATCATCACCATCCAAACCCTCGGGCGGTATCTCATCGGCCGTTCTCGGGTCCAAGCCCAACTCAACATCCGGGCTTTCCTCACAGCCACAGCGCGAACAGTAGTAGATCTAGAGGTCGCACGTCACCATCCTTGTTCTCCGCTCCATCCTCGAGCTCGTCCGCTTTCCATCTAGCGTCCCAGGCAACTGATAGAACAAACTCTTCCGCGGGTGGTGGGGCAGTGTTACTGGACAGTGTTGGTTTCACGGGCTCGACAGCAACCCAAGCACCTAGGAGCAAAAGCGTAAAGAATACTCGCGTGTTCTACAAGCCTGGATCAGCCAGCGCTAACAATAACAACAATAACAAGAACAACAACCGCGCTGAAGGCTCAGACCCAGCCTCTCAGGCGCTGCTCCATAACAAGAGGCAAGAGGAAAAGAGCTGCCCTCATCTGAGCGCCACGTCGAGCAAAGACTCTGGCGCGGGCTCGTGTGAGCAGTGTGAGGAGGGAGATGATGAAGAAGAGGAGGATGATGTGAAACGAGGCCTTAGTGGTGGTGGAGCTAGAGCTGCTCTTCCTCTTCACGATAGAGCTAAATCAAAAAAAGTGTCTTACACGCATTTGCCGCGACCCTCTGTATAGTTGGTGGCGGACAATCAATATTGTTGGACGTTAGCAGAAAGTGACTGCAGTATAATGTTAGCAGTTGGAGATTAAACAAAAAATACAAGGCAGCTTCACATGCAAAGGAACAGGCCAGTCTTGCTTCACTCGCTGAAGCTTACAAGATGAACTGTATATAATTATATATTGTTCCGTAAACAACTTTTCTGATATTGACGCAGAAAAGATTCAGAGTTTTGCCATATATACAATGTTAAAGCCGCAACTCAAGCAGACACTCAAATAAAGGCTTGCTAAGAAGCACTGGGGTTTTTATTTGAACTTATTTAAACATTCGATCGACATTGAAAAATTCTATATCGGACGATTTTTTTTCCGTCATTGTTCGCAGCTTTTAGATATTATTTTAACATTCCATAATCTCACATCAATGATCCATAAGAGACTCAGTTTTGAACCTTGGGTGTTTTCGAATTTTCGGTAACATGGTGAAATTCATTTAGATCCGATGTAGCGGTGTTTATAACCAACTCACTCTACAGCAAAGAAGCCACTCTTGTATTTAACGGGAACAATCAGCCATTACATGATCGGGCTATCTCAGAGCTTCTTAAACGTGGTGCATGCAAAGTCGGTGGTTACCCAGGGAAAGCTATGGATATTCCCACATTCCAAGTTATCAGTTTTAAAATCCTTGAGCTTAAAAACATTCCCTCTTTAGTTGTCAAAAGAAAGTAACTTTGACTATTAATCAAGAGTTTAAGGTCAATATGTGTAAAATAGCAGAGTTAGGAGCCGGAGATGAAAGTCTTTCTTAGAATTTCCAACTTGAAGTAATTTAAAAACAATTGTCAGGAGATGGAGGAAAGTGCAGTAAACAGATACGAATAATGAGAAAAATATGCCAGGTATACAAAGAAAAAAAAATAGAGCGAGAGAAAGAAAGATGTGTTATATGTAGTGATGGAGAGTAAGAGAGGAAGCTATGAAGAGAGAGAGAGAGAGAGAGAGAGAGAGAGAGAGAGAGAGAGAGAGAGAGAGAGAGAGGGAGGGAGAGAGAGAGCAGAAAAAGAAGAAGAAAAAGAAGAACAAGAAGAACAAGAACAAGAACAAGTACAAGAAGAAAGAAAAGACAATAAGAATGTGTGGGTGATGGACAGAAAGAAAGACAAATCTACTGATCCCAATGATATATAAAGATTAGTCCCTCCAAATCGTTTCTCCTTCTTTCTACAATTATTCGTCAATTTGTACGATTTTGACAATTTAGAACACACATATCGCTGTTATGTTATTACAATAATCTTCCCATCATAATTAAAGCAATAGCGACGTAATGCCTTGACGCTGTGTCTATTTAATCATAATCGAGATATAGCGAAAAATTTCATTACTTGTTTCTTTCCGAAATGGTATTTAGGCATTTTTGACGGTAAAAAGTTTAAATTAAGATAAAAAAAAAAAATTCTTTATGATAATTTTAAACAGTTCACTTTACAACACCAGATCTGTAAACAATCATCGTATTGAGCTGCTACATAGTCTACTAGATATCATATAAAAAGATAACGACCCGAATTAACAAACGTAAAATAGCTTTCCGGCAATCGTAAACTAATATGGCAAGTGAAACGATCTGTCGCAAAGTTTTAACTATCTATTCACACCGGCTGATATCATTATTATTCCTGCCGATCCGCCCTTAATATTAGGACTTTATTCTCATATATCTTCGGGCTTTCTTAACGTGTATGCTTTTCAAAGTGAATGCTACGGAAATATCATTAACATTATCATCATCATCATCATCATCATCATCATCATTATTATTTACTATTATTATTATTATTATTATTATTATTATTATTATTATTATTATTATTATTATTATTATTATTATTATTATTATTATTATTATTATTATTATTATTATCATCATCATTATTATTACTACTATTATTACTGTTACTATTGCAATTGTCAATAATATTATTGCTACTGTAGTTGTTTTCTTTTCCACTATGTTTACCTCTACTTTTATAAATTATTATAAACATTATCATTTTTTAAAAGTAAATATCTCTTTTTTTAAATCTTTTCATTATTTGAAAATTCTTTTTGAAAAGGATCACTTGAGAAACTTTACGATATTCCCTATTTAGTTGAGCACATTATTCCTATTATGTTATAAGTAGCACAGGGATCAGCGTATTTGTAAATCTGTTTGTTGAACTTTAGAGGCCAATAAAAAAATTCTCTTTCTATAAATTATTTATATCACTCTGCTCATTGCTCAATTTACTAAATGGTAAATATTATGTGTATATAAATGCACCATTTGTGAAACTTACACTCCTGAGAAAAGCAGTTGTCAAACATAGACCTATCTGGGGTGCGTATGAGAGTTTTTTCAGAGTTGATTTAAGACGAGTAAATAATTAATTTCTAGTACCTTCTGATAAGAAACAAATTTATTGGTAACAGTGTGACATATATTAAAGATGATAAGCATGAAACGAATTTTTGGCATTTTTTTGTTTTAACATTATAGATAATTGGAAATAACATCGTATTCGTTTCCCTTTTCTTTTATCTATCTATTTACTTATCCATCGATCTATACATCCAACTATCTCAAATCATCTATCGTTTCATCCATGTGTCTATCAATCTATCCATTTATCTCTTCAAATCCAACTCTTGTTCTGGTGCTCCATTTTTACTTGTAACATGATTATGATAATCGACACTATCATCACCATCACCATCATCATCACCATCCCCTTACCCCATCATCATCATCACCATCATTATCCCCATCATCAACATCATCACCATCATCATCACATCTTCACCACCATGATGTTGATGATGATGATGATGATGATTATCATCATCACCACCACCACTACCACCACCACCATCATCATCATCATCATCATCACCACCACCACCACCACCACCACCACCACCATCATCATCATCATCATCACCATCACCATCACCATCATCATCATCACCATCACCATCACCATCATCATCATCATCATCATCATCATCACATCATTGTCTTCATCCCTACAATCATAGTCCTCATTATAGCCAGGTCTACCTTTAATGATGCCATCTCACAGATTCTACTATTACTTCTCCAATCATCATCGCATTCTTTAGAAAACGATTGTTCCACTAACGTTTTTTTTTATTATCAAGTTCCAGAATGAGTGTTTTCTTATGATTCTCTTTGCTGTCATTTTCTAAAATTATTTTATATCAAATTAAAAACAAATTAAATATCATGTTGTAATATTGTATCTTGTTTTTTAAGGCTGTGATTTTGCATGATTTGCAAGAAAATAATGAGATTCAATATCTAAATAACATTTCTGTAAAAAAAATGTTACAATTTTTTTACACGCCTTGTTTATTTCCTTCTAGTATAATCATATCCCTTTCTGTTGTCTACCTTTGTCTCCGTTCCTGTTCTTACAGTTGCTTCATGTACTTGCTGCTGAGTGTCATTGTTTTCTATGGTATTGGGGATCGCCATAAGACCTATCTTCAGTAAAAAAAAAAAAGGTAAATTTACTACGTTATCCCAATTCTCCCTCGCTTTGCACACTTTCATATTGGAAAGTCAGCGGTTTTAAGCGTTATTGGTTTCATTTAAACAATATCATTGAAGGAAATCTTAGCCCTATTTTTGATGTTGTTTACAAAGGCGGCATGCAACATGACGAAAGAGAGACAGTCGACAACTACGCTGAGCATAATACAACGCATTGAACAAATCTTTGCTTTGTAAAAAAAAATTGAACCACAAAGGAATGGCGCATCGAAACCGTTAAAATACTTAATATTGAAATAAAAAAAAGTAGTTAGAGCGCTGGACCGCTACTAGAAAGTCCTAGGTTCGATTACCGGCCGGCCACATCTTTTGTTGCGGGCAAAATCACACCCAATTAACGCCACATGAAAAAGATGAGGGTAATTTCAAAAAAATAGGACAAAAATAAAATGATATTTTTGTTGCTTTTTTTTTATCAAATATTTATGTTACTTAAAAAACTGCACTCTAAGAAATATCAAACTCATTTGTGCACTATCTTCTTTCTTACTAATGGTTGTGCAAATCAACAAGTTCATAGAAAAGAAAAATAAAACTTGTAAATTCTGTTTCATATTAAGTCAAGAGAAAAATGCTTAGTACATTTGAAATAAGTTCTATTTCACAATTTTTTTCAATTTCATTTGAGCTGGAGTTAAGTTGAATAAATAAACTACGGGTCAGAAAATAGGGTATTTCTCATTTTTTTTTAACTGTCCAGCATTTTTAAATGCTTTTTTTTTGTTTTATTTTTGTTTTTGTAATTTTTGGATCGTCTTTCATTTTTTCGTCATTGCCAAGAGCCTATATATTTCATTAAATAATTACGTTCTAGTACATTGACAAAATGCCTCTTCTCCCGCGTCCCCGCCACTTTCCTCCACCCCCCCCCCCCCCCCCCCACGCCAAAAAAAAAAAAAAAAAAAACCAAATAAAATAAATACATAATTCTTGGCTGATATAAATGAAATGAGGCAAGAAAATTTTATGATAGGGAGAAAGGAATTTTACAAAGAAGCACGAAACAGACATCATCTTTTATATTTTCAAAGCTTAGATTAGACATCTAGAAACTCTAAACATGCGTGTCATGAGAATTTTTAAAAGTAAAGCTTTACAATATCTTAAAGCTTCTCTAGTTGAGCTCATTACCAATCAGTGTACTTTCTTGAAATGAAAAATCTATCTATCTATCTAGCCTTTGTGCTATATACCTGTGTCTTTATCTGTCTCTCTTTACACTTATTGGTCTCCTTGCAAAGACTTGCTTATCTATATCTTTATCTATTTACTAAAAATCCTAATCACTTAACAAGTAAGATCTATTCGTAGGTATTCTATTCTAAAAAATCTACTGCGACGAGTGTGCGAAAATCTTATATGGTCCAGCACTAACTAGATTCACGCCTCAGTGTGATCTGTGCAGCCAGAACCCACAACAATCGCTACTCGGCACCCCGCGAACTTTGACAGACCTTTGTTAAGATCAATCCATTCAGACCAGCGTATCGAAGCTAAAGCTGTGCCCCACCACCTCCTCCCAACACCACACCGTCTAGGACAGCGTTGTCTCCACGTTTCCTGCAATAATAGACTCGAGCTATAAAACGTCTCCTGAGAATTTCCCTCCGGTAAAGGAAGGAGGAAAACTGAACCCACCCGTTCACAGTCTGGGTCGGTGATAGCTTCTCGAACGGGTTAAAATCAATAGCCGATAGCTCGAATATTGGAACTGCTCCTCTATTTCCAATCATCGCCCATTGTCGATTGGTGACGTAGCTGTTTGCCGGCGCTAACTACGGGTGGGTGGGCTTCAGTCTCGATCACTTCATGATTTCCAATAGAATGCATGTGTCACAACATGATGAAATATTAAAAACATAATAATTGATACTTTGTGTATGTAATTACTCTTTTGATTAAATGAAACGGCATTGCTACTTCAAAGATTTTATTCCCGTCTCTGTCACTGCTTACATTTTTCATCTTTTAATTTTTTTTTTATTTATTTTTGCGTGGACTTTGGTTGGTTTTAAATAACTTTTTATTGTTGTTTACAAAAGGAAAATGAATAGCAAACGCTACATAATTATATTTGTTTGCACAAAGTGTATGCAGAGAAATAGTAAACAGTTTATAGGTAACATCTCTCACTTCTTTTAATCTTAGAAAGCAGGCACCTGTAATATTAACATACATTATAATATCCTGTTTGAAATCCGACGCGACAGAATGTAAAGTCAAGTCCGCTCCAGCGTGAAACAAGCTATTAAATCATAATTATTCTACCGGCGAGTGGCAGACCATCCCGTCTGTACTCTTACCACAGGCGGCCAGCGAAGTGAAGTGGCCCTTCCCTCCCCCTTCCTACTCCACTATCACTCGGTGAAGTTCTGTCCCGACTTGCCAAGTCTTCATGCGTTTATTCAGGTTTAACGCGTCCACGGAAGCGGAGTGCAGGGCCCAGGTATTCAGCTCAGGGACTCCAGTAAACGACCCAGCGGAGACAAGTGTCAAGAATTAAGTGCGCTTCCATAGAGGCCGTTTGCTGCATGCAGTGTTTCGACCTGTCGTGATTTATCCAATTCTCGGTCTTGATCCTCGGATTAACGATTTTCACGGATTAATTAGAGTGTACCGCCTTAATGGCCAGCGTGAGTTCATTGACTGTTTTAATTATCGTTGTTGACATTTTAAACTGGACATTGATGGTTGGTGTTCTAGTGATGTACGTTTACATAATTTACACACCTTGTTTCGATCCAGAGTTAGGTGGTTTTAGCTAGCCTCAATATTCAGGTGATCGGTAGAATTCGAGAGTTTATAACTAGCATATTGTTTTAATTTTAGAAGCAAATCTGATGGGTTTGTAACTGGTGTAAATGTGTCAACATTTAGTTTTTGCAAAAATTAATTTTTTAAATAAAATAAACAAAAATTGATTCAAAAACAACAGCCTTGCCCTGAAGGCATATTTATTTTTGCTGCGCTTCCATTCTGAAGATATCATGATCTATTAACAATAATAATAATAATGGTGATGATGATGATGATAATAATAATAATAATAATAATAATAATAATAATAATAATAATAATAATAATAATAATAATAATAATAATAATAACACCGTAAAATATATCAATGTCAACAAATGTTTTCTTAAACGAAAAGTTCTTTACTCAAATTGCGAAAGAGGAGAGCAAATTCCTATGGCGAGATATTGATATAGATATCTAGATCTAAGTCTTACTACAGTTACCGAGTGCATATGTGCTGAAAACATTTTTCGTTATTTCAATAAAATAAGCCATGGAGAAAAAGAGCCTCCATTTACTTAACTTATATACTACATTATTTTTAAGCGCATCTATTTTTTCCCCTCGAATGACCTTTATAGTTGTTTTCAGGAAGCTATTTTATCTAGGTCGGTTAGTATTGGAAGCTATCTTTGTTTTCCTATGAATGGAATGGTTTAAGCAATGTTGAGGAATACATTATTGTCATCTTGTTATTCAAAAACGTTATGATAAGTAAAGAAAAATATCGGTCTTGTAAGGCTGTATCATAACATATTCTCCACGGCTGCTGAAAACTTTCGAGATCGAGTTTTTTAGTTGTCGAGACTAGTGTGCAAGGCCACCTCACACCGATTCTGGTTCTGGAATAGTGTAGATCTTTAATCTACTAACACGAGTACCTGGCCACGTCTAATAACGCTTCCTTTATCGGTGTTTCTTATCATTTCTGCCAATATTCGGTGTGCCACATTCTATTCTTCAAAACACTGCGGGGTGTTATGCTCTGTTAAGCTAACGCAAGACTGGCGGTGTGTTCTTGGCGTCCAAGCAAGCAGTGTCTGCGACATTTTTTGTTTATCTTATGAAAAAGATCTCAACTCTCAAGCCTTTCCTTGCTTCAAGCGGAATCTTGAAAGCATGAATTGTAAATTTTTTTTCCCCCTCCTTCTATTATGTAGATGTTCTACTTTTTTCCACGCAAGCTGTAGCTAACAATGCTTTATACCTTCATTCTTACTTTATTGTGCCAATTTTCCCCAACCCATTTATTTCCGTAGGAACAGTGACAAGATTAAGTCACCATCGTGTGCAGCATAGATCCTAATGCAATTCAAAAGAGTGCAAAAGTATAGATCTTGAGAGTTAGTGGTTTATAAGGCCTTCACTACACTTATGAGGCAACGTTATAAAACTGATACAAACGAAAGAAGTTTCAAAATTTAACCTGGGTTTGGAGCATTAATTAAATATATTTGAAAAAAAAAAAAGAAATCACAAAAGAATTGTTCTACAGGAAAATTACGTTTGAGTATGGATATTTGTCTTGAAAAACAAGCATTTCTTTCATAACCCTATTTTACGGTATCAATTTTTCAGCAAAATGGGGGTAATGGAAGGAATGTTATTTTAAACTTAAAACCGCTTCTAAAATGGCAACATTCATTTGAATTTCATGGCAGAGAGTCCTAATTATGAAGGAAGTTAATTCAAGTGCTGAATAAATACTTGGGTATTTTTAAATCGTAAACTCTACAATCTGTGTGTATTTCTTATTTCTCCTCCACCTCACTCTGTGGTTCGTAACATTTCTCAAAGAGATTTAAATGTAAAAGCCACGCTACACAATAATGAAAAAATAGCATGTATGTTGTATTTGTATGCTGTTAAACAAATAGCCCCTTTGTTAATGCTATTAAGAATCTCAGGATTTTCCCTATATTAAAACTGTAGTGTTATTTTTATTTACATATTTTTTAGTTTGATGTTGTGTGTGTGTGTTCTTCTTTGTGATTGAAAAGTCAACTCTGAAATCGTCTGAAAAATATAGACCGGTAGGTGGAGTCCAGGGCAGTGAGAAAGTGGAGCAGAAAGACAGAAAGACGGCGAGAGAAAGAGAGAGAGAGAGGGGGGGGGGGGGTTAAGAGACTAGAGAGAGAGAGAGAGAGAGAGAGAGAGAAAGAGAGAGAGAGAGAGAGAGAGAGAGAGAAAGTGACTAGAGAGAGAGAGACAGAGAGAGAAAGACTAGAGAGGAGAGAGAGAGTAAGAGACTAGAGAGAGAGAAAGAGACTAGAGAGAGAAAGAGAGACGCGAGAAAGAAAGAAAGAGAGAGGAAGACAGAGAGAGGAAGACAGAGAGAGGGAGAGAGAGAGAGGGGGGAGAGAGAGAGAGAGAGAGAGAGAGAGAGAGAGAGAGAGAGAGAGAGAGAGAGAGAGAGAGAGAGAGAGAGAGAGAGAGAGAGAGAGAAAAGACTTCCGATATTATGCTTGATTCATTGATTAATGGATATTGATTCTCCGATAATTACACCGCGCCTTCAGGTCGGTTTCATCGAAACTAAACAATCTCTCGTCACGGTGATGAAGCTAATACGTCAAATTTCTTTTGCTCCTTTACAGAGAAAGAAATCCACCTTGAAAATTATTACTTTAGATGTAAAAGATCCAACATTAAGTGTAATGTATCGTATACCTGTATCTTTGTCCAGACCTAGTCATGGTTGGGCTCCAACAAACATAGCCGCTAGCACAATGCATGTGCATAGCTGTAGCAATCCTATGTCAAGAAGCTCAGTTTACATAGGCACCCACTTGGATTTAGCTTTGCGAAGGCAAAGGTTTCTGTCTCGTAAACATATTCATGGCTCTTACAAAGATATCGCTAATGCTTTGAGATAAGTTTTAGTTACTGAAAGACAATTGAGTGGAATAAAAATCCCTGATTTTATTTTTTAAGAGGGGAGACTAGGCGGAGCTAGATTATCAATACAAGCAATAATTTTACAGCAACTTTGATGAATTTGAACGAACGTATTGAGAGAAAAATATTATCAATTATCATAATATACTGATCTTTCCGTCTGGATAAGGCCTAACTATACAAAGTGAGAGATGGTTCCGAAAGCTCTGATTCTTCCATTATAAAGCTAAAAAAATATGGCTGCTGAATGGCAGGGAGAGCAGAAAACACTTCGTGAATACTGCATGCATTCTCGAATACTAGGCGTCGTAATATATTGATTTAAACGATGCTCTCTTTGAGTAACAAGACGACGTGTGCCGTCACATCTATAAGTCGATAGGTAGAGTGTTACAGAGACAAGCATTATTCGGGCATTTTCACCCAAAGTCAATTCCTAACCTGTTGCTTTTTTAAATATAACAACTACTATTACAACTGCTGCTGCTGCTGCTGCTGCTGCTGCTGCTACTACTACTACTACTACTACTACTACTACTACTACTACTACTACTACTACTACTACTACTACTACTACTACTTCTACTACTACTGCTGCTGCTGCTGTTGCTAATATCTCACTTTGTTATGATCTAGATTTTAGCTAACCATTTGCTTAAATTATGCTTGGCAAAAGGAACAAAGTAAAAAAAACAACAAAACCAGTGCTATAAATAATGATTGTGTGTCAGTACAAATGGTTCATTTGTCAAGGCCGTGTTCCTCCATGGACAACCAATGTGAGCTGCTGTGTAAACAGTGGCAGGTGCCGTATTTGGAAATCCTTTCATGCAAACAAGTTTCCTGAGTTCGATACATTTGCAGACCGACACACAAGTCCGAATCAAGAGACTCTCATCCTTTAGAGATCCCTCCTCTCTCTCTCTCTCTCTCTCTCTCTCTCTCTCTCTCTCTCTCTCTCTCTCTCTCTCTCTCTCTCTCTTCTTCTCTTTCTATTTCTCTTCAACCTCCTTCCGCCCACACATACGCCTTCTCCTTTTGCATAGTTTTGCCAGCCGCCATCCATCAGATTTTTTGGGGGGAAAATCCAACAAACGAAACAACAGTTCCCACTCCCTTTAATTTTTTTCATGTAAACGTGGAATTTAAAATATTTATGATTGAATCCCCCTCTTTAGAACAGATTGTGTGTGTGTGTGGGAGGGGGGGGGGAGGGGTTAAATTCATGCGTTTTGTTCTCTTCGCGTGGACGAATCAGTAACAAATCTAAGACGTAGTATGTGCTACAAGTCATTTCAGTATCCTGTGCAACGAATTATTTGAAATTAAAAAAGGTTTGGTAAATAAGGTTTTCGCAACGTCAGTAAATTTAAATTGCTGTGATCTACCTTTAAATAATTTTAAAACCGCGATTTATTTCTTGCGTTACTAGCCCGCGAAAGAAAAAGTAAAAAACGAATAGGGTTGTTAAAGACAAGTTGCTATGGAGAGTTGACCCTTGTTTTTTAGGGTCAAGCGAAAGCTAGAGAGAGTCGAGAGCAAGAGACAGCGAGGGACAGAGAGAGGGAGAAAGAGAGAGAGAGAGAGAGAGAGAGAGAGAGAGAGAGAGAGAGAGAGAGAGAGAGAGAGAGAGAGAGACAGACAGACAGACAGACAGACAGACAGACAGACAGACAGACAGACACAGAGACAGAAAGAAAGACAGGCAGCGATAGAGAGACCTAGAAAAGGAAAATAGGGGGGATGGGGGTGGGGAGCGAGGTAAACATATTCAAGTAGATCAGTGCAGACAGCTGCAGACAGACATACAGGCATATTGGCAAAAAATAAAGCGAGCAATTACAGGCAACTTGTTCATAGTACTTCATATTCAAGACAGTCAAGCAGGCAGAAACAAGAAGATAGACAGACAGTATTATATTAACAATCACCCGAGGTTTTTATTAAAAATCGACACTAAAAACGAGAGTACAGGATTCCGTTTATGATGTTTTGAACCAAAACAAAAGGCACGCCTCTCTTGATAATCAGCTGATAAAACATGCCAATGCCACAGCCATAGAGCACATAGGCCTAGAGTTTTTGTCCCCGGCGCACCTGCCTCAATGAAGGACCTTGCTTTACAAGATCTAGACAGTGGAGAGTTTGTACAATCATAATAATGATTGGGGTCAAGTGATCGATAAGATTGGGGCCGAGAGGTAGGGCTTTATCCTTTCATGTTTTGTTTTCGTCACCTAAGTCTTTTTCAAAGTAGTGAAGGTTTTGTAGTGAAGAGAGGTTTGCGTAGCTTTACGCCTCCGAAATCTCGCGAGATATCTTACTGTCTTTTGCTTACACAAAATAAATTTCATTAAATTTGGGCTTACGTGGATTTTGTTAAAAGAGTTATTTTAAACCAGTGTGCTTTCCGGGTTGTAATTGATGCCTTTCTTTGGGTCTGGGTAATTAGCATTGCATTTCTCTCTCTCTCTCTCTCTCTCTCTCTCTCTCTCTCTCTCTCTCTCTCTCTCTCTCTCTCTCTCTCTCTCTCTCTCTCTCTCTCTCTCTCTCTCTCTCTCTCTCTCTCTCTCTTTCCTCTCTCACTCTCTTTCTCTCCCCTCTCTGTATCTCTTTCTTCCCTCTCCCACCAATCTCTTTCTTTCTGTCTGCTCCCTCCTTTCTTTATTTTCTACCCATCGCTCTAGATTTCTTCTTGTTCATCCCCTTATTCCAATTTCTGTTTCCATTTCTATATATTTTTCTCTTTATATCTTCCAATCAATTCAACCATAAAACTGCCCATCTAACTCAAAATCTTTTCCTGTATCTGTGTATGTATCTGTCGATCCAGATTTCTACCTGTCACAAAGGCTATCTCATTTATATTTAACTAAACAAAGATTGTAGTAATGTAAAGAAAAATGCTTTGGGGAATCACAATATTCTCTAAATTTCACTAGGTTTAAGAAATAATGAAATTTGTAGGAGACAAAAAAAACCAAAACATTTTATCTAAAAAAAAAGTCACGAGAATTAAAATAATTATTATTTGTAGGCTAATTACTGTTAAATAACTTCTTTATAAGACCGAAACTAGAAGAGCTTTCTGCATGGAAACTTTTATACTAATTCCTTTTTTTTTTCAGTTGAAGGATCTAAACAAACCGCTTTTTTCCTCTCAGAGCAACATCGTTTTTCTGATCTGAGATTCGATCCCCCATCGTGTGAAACAATTATAAGACCGAGCTCTGAATCTGCCACTGTATTTGGTTCATTTCGCTTACAAAGCTCAAGTGCAGAGCAAAACATAAAAGGTACAATAAAACAGGACGTTTCAATCCTTTGTAGTCATCAAAGAAATGACACTCCTGTTAGTCCCCAATTCTAACATTTTGTTAAAAAGAAACTAAAAGTTGGTCTCCACCTTTCTTTCTAAATCTTTTGTCTAGGCTCAGCGCTCTTAATCTCAGATTAATTTCTACTTGTTCCTGCATTCTACCGCTGCTACTGTTACTATACTACTCTTACAAACACCACAACCACCACCACCACTGCTACTACTACTACTACTACTACTACTACTACTACTATACTACTACTACTACTACTACTACTACTACTACTACTACTACTACTACTACTACTACTACTACTACTACTACTACTACTACTACTACTACCACTACCACTACCACTACCACTACCACTACCCCTACCACCACCACTACTACTACTACTACTACTACTACTACTACTACTACTACTACTACTACTACTACTACTGCTGCTGCTGCTGCTGCTGCTGCTGCTGCTACTGCTACTACTACTGCTGCTGCTGCTACTACTAACATACATACTGCCTCAGCTATTTATGTCATTTCCACTTTTATCACTATTACTAACACTTATCACCAACACCAAACGCTACCACAACTACTACCCAAACCAAAGCTGAACCAAACTCTGCTAAATATTCGCTTGTTTTCGATTCAGGATTGTTCCGTCGCCAATTGCAATGACATTGATTTATTGATCGGTTATTGTTATGTTTTCATTGACAATGTTTACTTTTTACTCTATATTTTTAGCTTTTCATTTGCGCTTAATGCAATCTCTCCTTAAGTTATCGGCAGGGCCAAAATTTGCGCTTTGTGGCGAGGTTGTATTGTAACCACTGTATGATAATACCCGGGCAGCAGTAAGCTATAGAAAAATTCCATATTAAAATCCGATCATTGTAAGTCTATTTCGCTTTGAAAATGAAAGTCACACCTTTCCCATTCATTTATCACACTTTGTTCGTAACATGATTTTCGGTATTGCCTGCGTTTGTTCTTGTCTTTTTTTGCAGTCAACTTCAATCTGTTCAGTCTATCATATCCACGTGGCACAGTAGAACCAGGTGTGTTTCTTCTTGTAAAAAAAAATCATAAAATAACACGCGGCCAGTTTGGTTTCAGCACTTGCTTTTTTGTTTGAAGGTTCTCACTCTTTCGCAGTTTTCTCCGTTTCAGAAATTCGAGATTAATTAAGTCTGGAATTTTACTTTCACGATCTAGTGGGCCTGTATTGAAATGCAGTGAGGCGGAAAGATCGGGATACCTTAACCATATTGGCAATGACTAGTTTGTGAAGCTGTTTCTTGGTTTTTCAAAGAAAGAAAAAGAACAAATTAAAAAAAGCAGGTCGCATTGGAAAGTATAACCCTATTAAGTCTCTCCGTTGTTGCTATGCCCAGATCTTTTGTCTGTCTGTGTGTCTGCCTGTCTGCCTTTTGTATCTGCGTGTTTGTCTCTCCGTCAGTCTGAGTGTCTGTCTGCCTATTCATGTATTAATATTTGTCTGCCTGTCTGTCTGCCTCTCAATTATTCGTTTAATGTACATCTATATATATATATATATATATATATATATATATATATATATATAGCAACTCAATGATTATTTCCATTCATCCATCCACACATTTGTATCTTTTCGTTTTTTCCTAACGATCTAACCATCTGGCCGTCAAGCTGCTTGTCTCTCTGTCTATTCTGTTGTCTGGTAAAAAATCAATAATTCAAAATGATTTTTTTTATTGATGACTATCTATCCGTAAAAGCATCTGCGCCGTTTTCAATTATTCAATCGATGGAAATCGATTTCCTAACCACTTCTACATAATTAGATTTTTAAAGAAAGGACTTGAACTAGCTTTACGGAGGCAACAAAATATCGATATTCTCGATATCGACAGCCATAACCACAGAAATCAATCGAAGAAATCGCCGATGCTGTTGAAACCATTCTAAATATTCTCGCATTAAAATACTGTAAAACATGATTTTATTTTTGTCCCCATAAAAACTTGATTTTTTTTTAAATTAAGAATGAGCTGAATTCTCAGTTGGCAATTCATATTTCCATCTAAAGAATTGCATTTTGCACACATATCCTGAACAAAAAAATAATCTGAAAAAAAAATTACAAAAGCTTCAAGTCTTGAAGGAAAGCCAGCGAAAAACCTTTGCCGGCAATATAGTCATGTTTTCATTTCCATCAAAAGAATCGCATTTTGCGGAAAGCCAGCGAAAAACCTTTGCCGGCAATATAGTCATGTTTTCATTTCCATCAAAAGAATCGCATTTTGCACACATATAAACAAACAAACAAAATAACCTTCCACGTTGGGTTTTTTTTTTTAACCCCCCCCCCCCCCTCCTTATTATAATACCTACAACTTCCACTTGCCATTCCACGTTTTTCCTTCTATTCCAACCTCGATGACATCTTAACGATCTACAATATTTCTTCACGGCTTACTGACCACAGGCACTGAACGAGAAATTCATCCCGACAGTGATTATGCTACTGATATTCGATAAGACAGCCCGTCCGCGCCGGCCATGAAATAGTAATAAACCTAGAGTGGACATGGCAGAACTACCACGCGCTGGCGTGTCATCTATTTCGAGGCGATGAAGAATCCATGGCTTATCCCCAGAGTTTGCACAGGATGGAAAACAGAGTGCAAGTAAAACCGAAATTCCTCTTTATTCTTAGTTTTCATCGCGGGCCTAAATTTCCATTAAGAACGAGTATTCTTTTTTCCTTCAATTTTTCTCTTCAACTTATTTTTGTGAAGTAAGTAATGATAAAAATGTAGTGCTTCTAATTGGTCTTGTTTAGATTTTTGTTGTTTTTTCCCTTTTATTTGTCTTTCTTTCCTTTTATCTGCCTACCTTCCTTTTGATCCTCCCCCTATTTTCCTCCAACTCTAACTCCCGCCCTTTAAACTATAAAAAAATGTGTAGACCACTCTCCCCATCTCTTTCTGTCGGTTTGCCTCTTTCTCTATTTGTTTTCTTTTTCAATCTGTTTTTTTTTTTAAACCCTAACACATTTCTCTCTCCCCCTCTCCCCCTGCTCTCTCTCTCTCTCTCTCTCTCTCTCTCTCTCTCTCTCTCTCTCTCTCTCATTGTCTCCCTCCCTGCCTCCCTCTCTCTAACGATCCTTCATGACTGTATTGGAAACCAGCACTATCTAGATAGATCGCATGTCTTGTGTAATCATCTCACCAGGCTCCTATGAATAGAATGGAATGCCGAACGGTCAGCTTCTAATCTAGATCTATAGCTCTGCACTCTCAGGTGACAATGAGCCCTAAACCTCCCAGTCAATCTAATCGATGGACAATGAATTCCAGCATTGATAGATCTCGGATTCTGGGGATCAGACTTTCCTACTTAACTGAGTCTTTCGTCATTTACGCATTTCTAAGGGAGGCTTTAGATAGGAAATGCGCGGACCTTCAAAATGGGTTCGCCTAGTCCTCGTCTTTGTGTCCAAGATTAACATTATGTAGTAATTGCGAATTATTTTCCTGTTCTGCTTGTTCGTGCCTTCACTCTTCACCACAGGAATATATAATAGTGCGTGGAAAAATTTTAGAATGGGTACAGTATTGATAACACTTAAAATTATTTATCTGTTAAAGTGCCTTTGAAGTTATCAACATTTTCCTATATACTTTTTAATGTTAAACAATTTGAATACACCAATACCTTTGCCTGTCTCTTTATTATTGCAGCGATACGATGCTGCTGTACTGTTTTGCTTTTGATTCTCACATTGGATATAATGGTTTTGATTTCCCTCCACAATATAATGCCTGCCAGGGTGTTTGTAATATTTACATTTCTAGAATCGTCTTCGCGAGATGCATTATCTATAGGCTTCTTATCCTTCCTCTACTAAGTAAACATTCTGCGACGTCGTTCCGACAAAACCCCAACCCATTTTTCAAGTTGATATATTCGGACGGAATAAAAATTAGAACGGTCAAGGTACCCTCGCAATAATCCACTGGGTAAAGACATATGGATACAGAGTTGCCAGTATGCGAAGTCGACGTCCACTTGTGTTGACCGCTCTTTTACTTGTAGGTCTAAATCAAAACGCTCGCTATTGGTTGCGGTGACTTTGGGCAAACACCGGTACAAATCTTCCTCTCTGGCTGAAGAGCTCTGGTCCGAGAGATCTAGGGCCCGCTAAGAACACGATAACACGGTTACACAGAGTGGAGTTTTGTGTAAGCTTTGAGCAAACAAGAGTTCAATTTTCACTTAGCTGCTCGCTCGTACTTCACTTTCCAGCTATACCAACAGTTGTAGATTCACGGCGAACGAGGAGAGGTTTCAAACCTGCTTTTGACAAACTTTCTTGTGTGTAACGCTAACGAACGGCACAGGAAAGTCCCCAATTTATTATCAACCTGCAAACGGAAATTGAAAACATTTCTTGACTCGGAGAGACGTGGTAATGTGTGCTTTCCCAACATATTATTCACTTAATTAAAAGTGATATATATTTCTCTACGGATTTCAAAAGCCGAGCCAAACAGCTAAAATAATTTTATTGTCGAAGAGGTTTTAGATTGTCGCAAAAATATCTCCCTGCGTTCCTCTAAAGAACTTAAATTACAGGAAACTCATGCCCTTATTATCTTTAAATTGGTCTCGTGCAGGCTGGAAGACACACACTTTGCCACGTTTCATTGAAATTTTTATTAAATCTATATGAGATGGGTGTTGCTCGTACAATTAACAATGAAGCTGTAGCGAGCGTCTAATAGAGGAATCTATTGATACTTATGCTGAAAAACATGGAACCAGAAATTATGAAAGTATAATGTACCTTGAAGTTAAATTTAGTTAAAAAAAAAAACTTTGGTCTGTTAACATATTATCACAAAGTGGAACCCAAGGAGCTGTCAAATTCTCGGAGACAATGAACGGTTTTTCTCAAAGTTGCTGGAATAAAATGGTGTCATGTGTCTCATCTGGGCTCCACCTGCCCCAATTTTGATCGCTGTCTGTTCCACTTTTTATATGAGTGTGTATGATATCCGTTTGTGGCGCTGCTGTTTGAAGTATTTAGCCGTAATTTTGATCGCTGTCTGTTCCACTTTTTATATGAGTGTGTATGATATCCGTTTGTGGCGCTGCTGTTTGAAGTATTTAGCCGTAATTTTGATCGCTGTCTGTTCCACTTTTTATATGAGTGTGTATGATATCCGTTTGTGGCGCTGCTGTTTGAAGTATTTAGCCGTAATTTTGATCGCTGTCTGTTCTACTTTTTATATGAGTGTGTATGATATCCGTTTGTGGCGCTGCTGTTTGAAGTATTTAGCCGTAATTTTGATCGCTGTCTGTTCTACTTTTTATATGAGTGTGTATGATATCCGTTTGTGGCGCTGCTGTTTGAAGTATTAGGCGTAATTTTGATCGCTGTCTGTTCCACTTTTTATATGAGTGTGTATGATATCCGTTTGTGGCGCTGCTGTTTGAAGTATTTAGCCGTAATTTTGATCGCTGTCTGTTCCACTTTTTATATGAGTGTGTATGATATCCGTTTGTGGCGCTGCTGTTTGAAGTATTTAGCCGTAATTTTGATCGCTGTCTGTTCTACTTTTTATATGAGTGTGTATGATATCCGTTTGTGGCGCTGCTGTTTGAAGTATTTAGTCGTAATTTTTTTCCATTTTTTTATGATTTCTAAAAGTTCTCACTACTTCTCGATGCGATAAGCTACCTCACTTATGAGAGGCTGGATAAAGGTAATAAATACACATTATTTTCTTTCTTCCTCATTGTTTCCTCTCCCCCCACCCACCCCTCTCTCTCTCTCTCTCTCTCTCTCTCTCTCTCTCTCTCTCTCTCACTCTGTGTGTGTGTGTGTGTGTCTCTCTCTCTCTCTCTCTCTCTCTTTCGACTTCTTTCACTGGGTCGGATTAAAAGAAAAAAAAATGCTATTTGGAACATAAATATATTGTTTCATAAATTTATGTATAAAATTTCAATTTATATGTAACAATATTTGTAGGGTTCATTCCACCGAGCTATGGCGTGTAGATTTATGAGTCCCATCTTTGTTTTAGAGCACTCGATCCTCGCCTCTTTATCAATTGCTATCAAGGCATAATTGGAAATGTGTAAGAAATAAAACGAAAATAACGTGTATAAAAAAAACAAAAACAAAAACAAAAAACAACAAAGCATATCATGACATGCTTTGCGCTTTAACAAATTTCACGGATGATTGCACCAAAGATTATGAACATGTTTTTTTACACACAATTTTTTAAAATTACTTTTTGTTCTGCAACTGCAAAATTTTAAAGAGGGATACATTTTTGTGCACTGGAATGAATGCACCTATGATATGCACCGACAAAAGTCTCGTCTTTATTGTTGTTAAGACATTGATATTTTTTCATGGCTGAATCTCACATTTTTTTTCGTGCCATTAGAAAGACGCCTATTTGTTGGGTTTTTTTTTTTTTTTTTTTGTTATTTTCCCCCTATTGTCTGTATTGAACTCTCGCATAATGGTGTCTTCATGGATGGTTTAACACGAGGGATATTGTTATTTCAGGTGCAAATCTTTTTAGCCCGTAGCTTCGTCTTCGACGGTATAAACTTATACCATGACTTTTGTTGTAGAAGCTCGCGAATTTAAAAAGTTTGATGAGCTATTTTATAAGTTTTTTCTCGCAGTTTAAGGTAACTTGTTTCATAGGGCGTTCAACTCTCTCCTCCATTAAATGTAGTTAGATTTTTTTAATGTAAATTCAGAGGCAAACATCTCCCGTGGTAGTTGGGTTTTTATGTCTTTTTTTTTTTTGTTTCATTCTTTTCTTTTTTTTTTTTTTTTTTTTTTTTTTTTTTGTTTAAACACAACACGCCCTAATAATATTTATTAAGCTAGACTTGGAACAAGGTTATTAGGCTATAACAGCAATGTACAATAGAACCTGTCTATGACGTATAGCTTATCAGGTTTCGATCGTCACATTCAAATCAATACCTTATCGGGGTGCAGCTCTCTTTTGGTAAAAGCAATTATTTCTTTAATTTTTATATAATGGAGACGGCAGCTTTCATGCTATCAGGGTTTGCCTTTGATTAACCTTTTCTTATATAATTACTTTCCATCTTGCATCAGAGTATACCAGGGTCAACTGCTTTAAATAGTAAAGAAAAAAGCAAAAGCAAGATGATGATTAACGAAACTATTAACGAAATAATATTATGTTTATCGATTCATAAACTCAATTTTTAAGTTATGTTTATGCTCCGCAAGATTGTTAGCCTTTTACTTCTTATAAATATGTCACACTTCTTTCAATACAAAATCTTTTCTATTTTTCACTTCGGATTTATTCCTATCCTTTTTTTCTTTTTTACTTGCTGTTACCCACATATGAAAAAACAGGTCCTTTGTGATCAAGTAATTATAAACGTGGGTGGGCATGATTTGTAAAGATTGGGCTTATTTATTACCGTATCAATAAGCCGCAGGCATTCAAGAAAATAGTAAACTCGGGATAAAATGAAAAAAAAATACGGAAAGAAATAAAAAAAATAATCATAAAAAAAAGCTAGGTATTCAGGGATTTTCCCACTTCTATTTCATGCTTACTAACTGTCGATCGATGAGAGTCAGCTTGGAGTATTGGTTAAATCAGAATTCTGGCCAGTCGGACCATTAGCCAGCTCTCACGTGGATTTACCGCCTAATTGTTTCCTACTTAACAGCTCCACACGTTGCAAGCGCTTTCTTTGATGGCTTTGGTAGCTGAAAGCACCTATATTTTTTTTTTTTGCCTGATCTGGAATGTTTAAAAACTTTTATTGAAAGGAGCTATAAAAGTTGATGTGTTTCATCGATGTTACCTAAATCATCGATGAGTTTTTTTTTCCGTGTTTGGAAATTCCAATCTCATGTCTTGACGGATTGAACTAAATGCGGCGCTATTTTGGGCTTTGTTGTCAAACAAAATGCGATGAAAAAACCTCAAATCTTTTAAAAGGAAACATTTGCAGGACAGTTTATTCTCATAGTTGAGTCCTGGCATCCAGTTCAGCTGTACTTTACCGATGTTGAAACACTCACTGAGGCAATATACATAATCAATTTTTTTCTGACTGCTGCCTGTTTTTTGTTTTGTTTTTTGTTTCAAACCCAGTAAGCTTTTTCTTCAAATTCCATGTTTTTGTTGACTGGGCTGTTAGTGATAAAGGTAATAATTCAGCTATCTTATTTTAAAAGGGTATTACAAATTTGTATGAGTCTTTCCACTCATATTTTACCTAGATAACCCTCCGAAACATAACATGTTACATTCTATAATGCTAGGATGCGCAGGCAAAAATCATAATGAGGCAAGTCGATGTAATTGAATAGTCTACTAATTTTGTAAAAATCTCAGTCTTTTTTCTAGATCCTTTCAAAAGCTATTAACCATGTTGTCAAAAAAAAAAGTAAAGTGGGCACTTGTGAATTCCCGGACGCAGCGCATTTGTTGAGTGAATTTTAAACGTTATATCGAGCATTTAGAATGGTCGAAGAGAAGAATAAGAAAATAATATAGAATTATCCGTTTTCTCGCATTGAATTAAACATTACTATTCTGCATATCTGGTGCTCTCTACTTAGCTTCCTCCATTTCTTCCTACAGAGAATCATGTAAGATCCTGCCGAGGTATGTGAGGTAAGACGTCGTATCTGGATTCTCTGCAACATTCTATGAATAAAACCTGGATTTCCCCAATCAGCGTAGATGGTCATGCCAGGAAGAATCACGACTTTGTCTGGCGGACATGCCAGTCCTGGGCCGCAGGCTATCCCTTTACAAGGTAAAAAAAACTAAAGCTTTTAACAGAGTGGGTTTACATTCCTGACCCCCTGACATTTGCGTCTTATTTTCAGAGAAAGACATAAGTCTGACAGCCCTTCTCTCATACGATCACGAAACATTCATTGACAAAGGTATGTTTAGCTGTGTAGTGGAATTTCGTTCGCATTTTTTCCACAATATGAGGCTTGGATCAAGGCATTTTGGAAATAGACGTAGCACTGATTGCGTCATTATCACGCTGTTTTGCTGCGCAATAATACGTTTAAATTAAGGATTCATTTTCAAAATAGACACATATTGGAGGTAAAAACACTTATCTTCTCTTTTACCCCTCCAACAACATTAAAAGTCATATAACTAACTTAAACACACCCGCCTTCTTGAATAAAAATCTCTTTCTGTTTTTTTTTCACAGATGAAAATACTGGTATCTGCAATTTAGTTAACTGTCATTTTTTTCACTTACCGGTTTACACACACTCACAATACTCATTGTCTTTATAATAATATATCGTATTTGCTGATTAACCCTCGCATAGCCAGTTTTCACTCGGCATGAAGCTTTTACACATTACCACATTCTTAGACTTTCCACAATAATATCGATATAGCGATTCTTTCCTGCCCTTTTCTAATTGGTCTACCACCGATATTTCAATCTCGACCATCTGCATCTACAGATCGTCCTGTCCCCTCTGTCAGACGTCTGTCTCAGGGTCCCGCCCAGAATGTGCTGCCTGACATTGCCATCTCGGAGTTTTCTCGACCGACTGAAACAATGAATAGAACAGTGAGCTTTATCAATTATTTTGTTTTGATTCTCTGCTCCCCCACCCCCCTCCCCCCCCCCCCCCCAAAAAAAAAAGAAAAAAATCTATTTTCATAGATACAACTCTAAATTAGTAAGCACAGAAACTAAAAGAGATTGGTAGCATCGAAATATTCGTTAATTGATGCTGATATGTTAAAGAGAGCTTTTTTTTTTCTTTTTTTTCTTTTCTCGAAGATTGTAAATTAAGACTAACATGGCATCTGCAAGGGCAAACTACATGTAATTATCTCCAGTATTGTGACAATACTGTGTTTTACCTCAAAATCTTCTATCAAATATATTTTTTTTCCATTTTTCAAAGAGCTACCTACCTTCTGAAACTTTCAAAAATATAAAAAAAAAATTTAAAAATGTATAGCAACGCTATAAAATGTAACATGTAAAATGTTAAAATGTAACATTTCTCAACACCACCAAACCAGATATTTACCCATTTTCAGAACACCTCAACCCGAACGCCACCTCCGCAAAGTCGAGGTTTCGATGGATCTCGCCCACATCAGCAGCTTTACGGCACAACCTCCCCAGCATCCCCGTACCACTCCGCCCAGGCTTACCAGGAGCAGCGTCAACTGCGACCAGGAGGAGGATACATCAACAGCTCCCGACCGGTGTCCGCTGTGCGACCTCAGAGCGCCATGGCGGTGACCTCGCCCTCCTTCAGCCCCGGACCGTCCACCGCTATGGAGAGACCACCGTCCTCTCTGGGCGTGGCCTGGGGCTCGACCTACAAGAGCGGAGCACCGGTGTTGAAGCTAAATAGTGCTGATGTACGTAGACAACCGAGTGACAGCTCGAATAATGATTTAGGGCACATTCGCATCTAGTTTTAACTTACCGTCCTGCTTTTAAGAACACATACAATTATAATGTGTAAAGCTTAGTTCCGTTTTTCGAACGTTCACGAAACAAAACTTTAAAATAGTGTCACTGAGATATAACTGTTTATATGAAAGTTCATATTTCGAATCTTAATGATAAAATATGATAAAATATATTTGTAACAAATGCATCTCCACTAATAAAATGTAATAAGCTACACAAGTGGCTTCTCTAGGCTTTTTGAGCTGTTATGCTAAGAACGAATGGAATTTTTCTTACCATAAAATTATTCTATATCAAATATTTTTCTCTGGTCCTAAACTGTCTCTAAACGTACAGAACGCTGAGGGCAGAACTCAGGGCAACGAAAGAAACTCACTGGAAAATCGCTTGAAGTCGTTGGTGACAGATAATTCTGGACCAGACAGAACTTCGTCTCGTTTTGATGGCACAAGCTGGAGGGGACAGCAGGGGGTAAAAAAACATTTCTCACTGTTCAATTTGATTGTTATTTTGCCCTTTTTGTTCTATTCCTTCTTATATGTAGTTTATGATGATCATTGATATGAAACTTTTAAAATGATGATAATAATTTTCCAGGCCCGATTTTATGTTATATGATATGGTACAGAGTTAGTGCCCATGAAGCACAGCATCTTAAAGAAGAATCGCAATGTATCATTTCTAGATTATTTAATACTCGATGTGTAAAATAATTTCGACTTTAGGCCACGTACGAACTGCTGTAGATTATCCCGCCTTTATAACAGCTGCTAAGCTCTTCCTTAACGTTCCATATAGGTGTAAATGGGCAAATTGATTGGTAATGGCATGTTAAGGAACTTCCCAAATTCCTTGTGATAACTGCAATAGCGCATTGATCTTCTAATACCAAGTTTTCTTTCTTTTACTTTTAATTCCAACGAATAAAAGCATCTAGATACAACAAACCAGTTTTCGTTGCACCAAAGGAGTCGTAGCTATGGTGACGGGGCCACTCTTGGAGACACTTATGGTGACGGTTATATTGATGTGAAAGACTTCGGACACGAAGATGTTTACGCCCAGGTCAGCAGACGTTCCGATCCGCAGAGAAGCTACGAGTCCATCCCAGGATATGTAGTGAGTTGAAAAAAGAATGTTTCAATAGAATTTTTAAATTTATAACGAGTTTTCAATGGTTAAGTGTCATTACAGTTTGAATATTTACTTGTTTATTATTAACATATCCAAAGTTTTTTAACCCTTTGCTTTTGACGGATATCACAAAGTAGGAAATGTAATAATTTCATGAAAATAAACACAGCTCTTTCTTTTTATTATAAGGTTTGAACATTTTTTTATAGGAACTCTTTTCTAATGTATACCACCCACACTGACATCGTTTATATTTTTAAGATATATGGTATGAGTGTTTGGATGTAGTTGTTTTTTTTTTCAAACGAAATAATAGGTGAATGAGGACCATTAAGTCGCAAGTTTGCAAGTTTGGTCTAGGAGTAATGTCTCAATAACCCTCTTTGCGTTACAGAGTTAAGATGGAGTTAGGGACAGCTTGTGATCATTTCTTCTGTAAAAAAACTAGATCAAGATGGTCTGTCAAAAAACTCATGTAGGGGCTCAACTTTTTTCAGATAATAATAAAGTGGAGAGTTTCATTTTTTTTTCTCTTTCTCTTTCTCACCCTCTCTCTCTCTCTCTCTCTCTCTCTCTCTCTCTCTCTCTCTCTCTCTCTCTCTCTCTCTCTCTCTCTCCCTCTCTCTCTCTTTGACTCTTTTTCCTTTTCTCTGAGGCGATCTCAAAAGTTAAGTGACAAAAGTGATTTAAAGTCTTGCTGTGGACAATGAAAGTTAATTAAAAAAAAAAAAGAAGTCAGTTACACGAGTAATTTTTCAAAGCGTTGAATATTATTATGTATTACATTATTTTAATCTTACTACATTTAAGACTCCGTCGAGCTCAGGACTGGCGGTGACACAGAGCAATGAGGCCAGAGCCCCCGTCTCTGACGGTACTCGTTCAGGAGCCAAGGAGAGGTAACTCACTTTCACTTAATCCTATTCATATCTCCAAAACAAGTTATAGAAGCATGTTTGTTATTTGGATGTGGATAGTAATAGGTGTGGTATTGCTTGTTATTTGCTGTAAAAATTATCAAATAATAAGGAATCGTTGTTACTTTGATGAAAGTATTTAAAAACAAAAAAGACTGAAAATTCTTAGAGATATAACGTTATACACACCTTTTCTTGAATACCATAATATATTGTACGCCTTATGTAAAAAAATCTCTCTATCTATCATCTATCTATCTATCTATCTATCTATCTATCTATCTATCTATCTATCTATCTATCTATCTCAATCTATCTATCTATCTGTCTATCTCTCTCTCTATCCCCCTTTTTTTACTTCTTGATAAAAAGATTTAAATATGATGATGCTTTGAAAATAGCAAGAATTGTTACTATATAGGAAAGGATTCAAAACGGATGAGAAGATTAGACAGATGATAAGGAGACACCTGAGGAAAGAAAATAATAGTTTTAAAAAGATATTGCCAGATAATTAAGCTTTTATGATTTAGGAGAGTCTGACTTTGATTTTAGGACATTGTGAATTTTGTCAGATGATTAATCTAAATTAAAAAGAGATTTCATAATACCTTTCAAAGTGATGGAGAACTATTGTACCAATATTTCTGCTTTCCTTCCATTAAAGATTAGTTAAAAATGCCTCGCCATTGAAATTCTTAGAACCAAGCTATAAAATAGTTGTTGTATATCAAGAAGCCACCCCTCTAAATGTTGCGTATTCTCTTCTCTGTAATTCTTACATGCGATTGGCCAGCCAAGGTACGAGTGGATACGACCTGCGCAGTGCATGGCAACGTCTCTATGGCAACCGACCAGGCGGAAGCGGCGCGCCATCGCAGAGCAGAAGACAGTCAGTCGAGGATTCTATAGACTCCTCAGTCGCTGTAGACACAAGCACTTTCCTTCGGTCTCTTAGCCAGAGACAACCTCAGAATGTACGAATGACCATAGCATGCTTACAAAAAGAAAAAAAAAATAAGAAAATATACGTCTCTTCATACCTTTTAACCATTTTTTACTTATCCTATTATTATGACTTAAGCGACATGCTTGCGTGTAGAATATCAATTAAAAAGTTTTTCTTTATCTCAGATTCTATACAGCTATTATTCAGCTTCATGGCACTTAATAGCGTTTATCAAGTCAGGGTGACAGCTTAAGCATGATCTTGAACTTATGCTTTATAAGTTTGATAAGCTTAGTTTGTGATCTTCATAATGTTACGGCTGTCAATTGCTATTAACTTGCAAACATATTCGTAATATTTTCTTACACCCGAATCAATGATTAGATTATAGGATTTGTTTCGCGATATGAAAATACCTTTTACAATTATGATTGATAAAACAAAGTTTTGCGTGTTAGAGCCCATTTTTTTACAACAGCCCCCCCCCCCCACACACACACACACAGACACACAGACACACACACACACACATATATACACCAATCTCTCCTTTGCCCCGACCAAGTTTTCATTTTACAAATTATGTCATCTAAAGCGATAATTCAAATGTATAAATAATATATTTCTGTGTTTTCAGACTCAACCAGCATCCTTTCCACAGAAACAAACCTCCCAACAACACGCGTCCTCAGAACATATTTCCATTGCCATCAGCTCTAGAAACAGCGGAGTTAACCAAAGTCAGTCTACCTTTTCCAATGAAAACAATCCCAATTCTCAGCATTCACGGAATACCAACCGTCCTGTAACTCCTATTTCTGTCCCTGAGCAAAATGACTACAAAAACCCCTACCTATTGCTCCCATCGCCGACAGAACCAATGTCAGGTGGGAGAGAGAGTCCCACAGGTCAAAGTTCGAGCAATCCCGACCAAGTGTCAGGTTCGAACAATTCCAGCCAACTTAGCACTGTCTCTACCACCAGCAATAAATTCACAACCTTCAAACCAGAGAAGAAAAAGAACCAGGCGAACATTGCCAGAGAGATGACTCCTCTTGGCCCTGCCGCTAAGTATCCTGACATGCAGCTCCAACATCGAGGCACATACTCAGGTCCTCAGCACGCAGCAATAGGCTCGAATTCCAGGAGTCCTGGTATTCAGAGGCACCAACACAACAGTCCCCACCACCGCAACCGTCCATCATCTTCCTCCCCTCATGATGAATTGTCTAACTCACGCAGGCATCGCTCGGACTCCCACAGCTCCGAAGGCACTGCCGAATTTGTCGTCAGAGGGGAGGGGAAGGGGCATAACTCAAATCGGCCAATGAGCAGGGGCAAAGACCCCTCTGCTCTTTTTCTTGACAGCGAGGAGGAAGATAATTTGGCAGGTGATTATCCAATTAGTCATCTCGATAGTGTTTTTGATTATCCTCTCGACGATGAAGACCATGGGCATGGAGCCACAGGCAGTGACCATGATGGATCGGTCAGCCCACCTTTACCGCCACTGTCGTCGATGCAAGAAGGTTCCAACCGTTCTCCAGCGCGGCCGTATGTCCGTGGTGACACAGTCAGACACAAGCACACGAAATCTTCATCTCCTGCTGAAGCCTCTCCGCCCGAAAGGATAGACCTCCTAAAGCAAGATTACTCAGCGGGTAACGTGAGACCTGGAGTTTCAGGCTCTGCTGGATATGAAGCAGGTTTTGATGGTCGCAGAGGAAAATTTGCCAGAGGCAACCAGGCAAAAGAACCTCGTCATCACAAACCCTCTTTGACTGACTATGGTAAGACCTCTTAACTTTAAAGAGAACATTCATGCGTGGGTGTCCATAGACTTTATGCGCATCGTAAATTTTTATAGCTGTTGCCATAAATATTTACCCTGTGGTTAAATTTCTGCATTTCGCTTCATGGGTTTATGTCATAGCAGCGAAATATCCATGTTAAGCTGAGACTTTTATTACATTCAAGATTCAGAGCAAAATCTGCAATCCCCCTCATGCTTCCATGATGTCCTCTGATCATCCTATCTTAAATATTTCTATCACAGCTCGGAGCAGAAGCCTAGAAGACGTGCGAGAGTCTGGTAACGAGAGTGTCATCTCCTTTGATGTGGAGAACACGATGCTGATGGTGGAACCTTCAGACCAGTCGGAGATGGGCACGCTCAGATCACAGGCTGGAGGAAGCTCTGTACGGGCACAGCTCAACAGGTCATTCTGAGAGAAGTTTTTTGAGTCCTGGCGGAAATCTCTACGTTTCAACATACTTCTTCTTCTTCTTCTTGTTCGCTGATTTTACCGCCAGTCCAGTGATCTTTATAAATGTTACTGTCTTTTGTAGGTCCTCCTTTCTATGGAGGTAGGGCATGACCATGTTTGTTTTCTGGCTTCCTCATATAAAGGGCAGGATTGTAGAACATGTTCTGGTGTTTCGTCTATGCCACAGGCACAGGAAGGGGAGATTTCTGTTTTTATGTAGATATCTTTTCGGCAGCAGAGCCCAGTTCAGAGACATGTAATGATAGTTTGGTCCCATCTCCCCAATGTGTGGTACGCATCTGTTTGTCGAGGAGGGGAACGGAGAATTGCTTTCAGCAGTTATTTATAATCTTTATTAATTTATGCATTAATTTACTTAAGATTTGACTTATAAAATTTCTTGCAATAGTTTTTTATTCTGTATGTATATTTCATGATTATCTTATTGATTCTGTAGTAGATTCGCTTCTTACACGTTGATAATTTTTCCGGTTGAAATTGGGACTTCTCTTCATATACTTAAAACGAAGTGTCACCAAAGAACAAAAAAAAATCATGTTATGGTCATTGCTTTCATCATTCAGCATCATGATAATCATGGAATCTTAAAAATATGTAATGAACACGCTTATTTATGTTTCAATGCAAATCTTTGGCAGAACTTCAGCCTGCGAGGCATACGCTATATTTTCACTTATACCACAAATTTCTGTCATAGCATTTACATAGGACTTATAACATTTTTTACCCCCAATCTTTCTCACTGGTTTTCTATTTTTTTTTCCTAGGCTGGAAGGCATGTACAGCCAGATGATGAAATCCTTGGAGGAGCGGCGAGCCTCATCGCCAGGAGGCGGAGGTGGAGGGGCTGGTGGGGAGGGAGCGAGGTCGAGGACCAGGCGAAGGTGGAGTATAGGCAGCTCAGATACCAGCTCTATGCATCGACATCATCATCATCACCACCACCACCAGCACGGCCACAAGGAGCATCATGGTAGCGGAGGTAGCCGGCACAGCAGAGGAGCAGCTGCGGGAGATTCTGATGGTAGCTGGATTGACGGCAAGAATGGGAGGTGAGGAACGCGAGCGTGTGTGTGTGTGGGAAGGGGGGGGGGGGCAGGGGGTGGATAGGATGTTGGACGGGAGGATGAAAAGAAAGAAAAGGTGGCAAACCATAGAGATGTATAGATATGAAATAGCGGGAAAGGGAAACAATATAGTCAAAAAGAAGTGGATAAGATTATTAAAAAGAAGGAAGAAAGGATGTAACAGTATAAAGACGAAAGTAACAGAGAGATAGATAGATAGATAGATAGATAGATAGATAGATAGATAGATAGATAGATAGATAGATAGATAGATGGATAGATAGATAGAGAGAGAGAGAGGGAGAGTGAGAGAGAGAAAGGGAGAGCGAGAGAAAGAGGAATAATGAAGATTGAAATGGTGTCGCTAAATGTTCTGACACGGTCATCACTGCTACCTGTTTGTTTTCTTCTTTCCTTCATGGCTTTATGAAAATTAAAAGCTATCCTCTAACTTACTGATTGAGTGAGTTACTAATTTGTCTCCCAGGGCTATCGGCAAGCGGTTTCAGAGGTTAGAGAGTCACGTGATCACGCTGGCTCGAAGTGTTGCCCACTTGTCCTCTGAGCTCAGGTCTCATAACTCCATGTCTCGAGAGATGGAAAATGTCAAGCGGGAAATTCAAGTGAGCAGACAGAATTTAGATTTTTTTTTAATCAGGTCTCCATTTATCTTACATATACATGTACTTCTATTTGCATTTTTCTTATCTCCTTGTTATCAAATATATCTCCTTTTTCTGCCTCTTTCCACTCGATCTCTCTCTCTCTCTCTCTCTCTCTCTCTCTCTCTCTCTCTCTCTCTCTCTCTCTCTCTCTCTCTCTTTCTCTTTCTCTCTCCATATATATATATATATATATATATATATAGGTAGATAGATAGATAAATAGATAGATAGATAGATAGATAGATAGATGGAATCTTTGTTGTTATCTCTGTCATACTGTTTCTCTCCCTAACGGTCAATCTTTTCTTACTCTCGGTAACGTTTTTCTCTATCTCTATTCCTTCCCACTTCCATATCTCTCTTTCTCTTCTGCGCTGGAATCAAAGTTGAAGTAAATTTCTTTCTCTCTTCATTCTTTTAAGAACAAGTAATAAATAAGGAAACATAAACACGTAGTATTCTAAAAGATAATCATCAAAAGCAAAATAATAGGTAATAAGAATAAGTGATTTTATATTTCTTTACACTTTGGCCTTGTTATCTAGGAGCTTAAAAAAAATAGAGACGGTTCTGACAGATACCACCTTCAAGCACCTGGCCACTTCATGGGAGATAACCACAGACTGCTAACTGAATTCGAGAGGTATAAGGGCTGGGTTCCTTCCCTTACCAACCCGCGGCGCGTCAACAAGCTAACAAAGTGAGTTCAATGGAACTATGATAATTACCGCAGTGGATAAATTATTCAATAGCAATTATATATTAACATCACTTTCATGTCATCTTGATGATTAATTCTTAACACCACAAATTTAGAAATGAATCAGTTTCATTTTCCTTACCAGCAATTTAATTTTTTTTTTATCTTCTTGTATTGACACAGTTGTAAATATTTGTTGTTTTTCTATTATTCCAAAAGTGACCAATTTTGTCTGAAAGAAAGCGTGAATGCTATATGCTTTGAAGAAATCGCCTATGAAACTTCAAAATGAAATTATATGGTCTGTGTCAGTGTAAGATGAGATATTCTTTGACTCACTTTTCTCTATGAATTTTCAATAACTGTTTCTAAATTTTTCTCTTCTGGGTGGAGAAAATGGTTTAGAGTCAAAGCTGTTAATGTAAAACCTTGTTGTGTTGCTTAAAGACATTATGCTCCATTAAATTTGCACACCTCATTTATATTCGTTTTTCGGAAATTTTCTAATATAAAATTGTTCCACTGAGTCAGATACTTTTCCGTTATCTATAAATCAATCATGCGTATATTGGAAGATTGTATTCATTTTTTATCAACCACCAGTGTCAGACTTAAATAACTCTGTGATCTTGAAAATTTCGTCTTAAACAGCTAAATATAGGGCTCAGAAAAATATTTATCTGAAAGGAGTTGCAAGGAAGATAAAGAGGAGCTGTAGTAATGTTAGGCCTAGAAATAATTATGTCACTCTGGAGATTTTAAGGTAACTAATGAAATGACTAAGTGACAAAGATGGAGAACAAGATCAAGAGCTTACTAGCAAAGTAATATTAATTAAAAGGCAGGAGAAAATATAAGGAACCTAGTGTAATGAATGATTAGTATATTCCAGAAAAAATATGAGATAGATACATAGAAAAGGGGAGAGAGAGAGAGAGAGAGAGAGAGAGAGAGAGAGAGAGAGAGAGAGAGAGAGAGAGAGAGAGAGAGAGAGAGAGAGAGAGAGAGAGAGAGAGAGAGAGAGAGAGAGAGAGAGAGAGAGAGATAGAGAGAGAGAGAGAGAAAAATCTAGAAGCATGCAGCGAAACGCAATAGAGCAAGAGAAAAGAAATGAAAGATATATAAAGCATCTGAGCAGGATGTTCAGAGAAAATTGTCTTACATATTCCTTAAACAGACCCTTATTTACTAATGATTAAACGCAGTTTTCATTATCTTGAAAATGTGAGACAATGTAATCGCGTCACTTCTCCTTAGCAACACTTAGATACCGACTCTCGAAAATCTTAAATTTATCTTTTCATCACCAAAAGAGTGACCCAAAATGTGTTGGAAGATTTGAAAATTTACGATTTCTTTGCACTCAATGAGTATCACATGTTGCCAGTAAGACTCATGATCTTTTGTGGCGGATCAGAGATAAAGCTTAGCTCCTATTGATATATATTTGTTTAGAACCAATAGTGTTATAACTATTTTACTTCATATTGTTCTGAAAATTGTTTAGCGACATAATAGGACTGATCCCTTTTCACATCAATGTCATCTTCAGATTCTTCGGTCAAGAGCCGCCCCTGCTTGAGATATTTATGCGCAGACTTGGATATGAGGTAAGGCAATCAATAAATATAAATAATAATTACAAATGCTCATATTTTAAAAAATGAAAAAATAGATTTAAAATCAATATTCGGGAGGCCGAAAACATAACCAATTATAAACGGAAAAACGAAAATTTCGCCTTTGCGACAGTCTTTCCGGACGTCAACGATACAAAGTCTAACTAAGGAGATTACAATTTTTTTATTTTTTTTTGGGGGGGGCTATTATTTTTTTTAATATGGCTCTCTATTTAGTTCATACATCCACCTCTCCTCCCCTCCCTCCCTCTCTCTCTCTCTCTCTCTCTCTCTCTCTCTCTCTCTCTCTCTCTCTCTCTCTCTCCCTCTCTTTCTCTCTCTCTCTCTCTTTCTTCCTCTAAAAAAGCCCGCTCTCTGTGTGTTTCTCTATTTCTTTAGTTGGATATAATTCTTGTAGTCTGGTTACCTCTTTGCAACCTTAAGTATTAAGCCTGAACCTATTTGGAGTATAAATAGGCCTACGTTCTGTCGTGCGTGGTTTGAACTTTTAATCAATAACAAATTACTATATAATTTAATGTACAGGCTGTTACTTGGGATACTTTATTTCTGGAATTGTATCAACTTGACATCAAAACTCTGTGGTGGTTTGGCATAAAAGATGAATGTTACGTATAGTGAAGCTCGCTTGAAAAATATAATTAAAAACGAAATAAATTATCTACAGCATGTCACACGAAGAGAACGCGTATTACGAAAGAGACATAATTTAAGGAATGTCTATATATTTGTTTTGGTTTGGTTTGTTCTTTTTTATGTTTTATTTACAGGTCAAATTTAAGTATGGGAAATTACATCCATAACCACTAAAAGATTTGTAAGCACTGATTTTTAAGTTCGACAACGTGCTTTTGAAGCAGTTTTTTAGTTGTTTTGTTTAGTTTTGGTTTTTCAAGCTATAGTCGCGATGATCACAAAATATATCAAAAAAAAAAAAAACACTTTAAATTATTCATTTCGAGCAGAATTTACGTAAGCTCATATTGGATCACCCAGGTTTGACCTAGTTTAGATCAATGGCAGGCGTGAGACAATATTTTTGCATCTCCTCTGCTCTGTGTTGGGGTATTGTGGGCCCAATGAAATTTCCGCGGGGAAAACTTGGCACGACTCAGTCTGTACACGGTCGGCTGTAGGAATTTTAATTAAGACAAACACATCGTGTTCGTGAGACATGTAGTAGATGATCAGGCATGGCAGTGGGTAAAAAGTCACAAAGTGTCGCTTATAAAAGTCCGGACATTTTTTGCACCTTAATCAAAATGTCTAAAAAAAATTCCTCTTTTATATACTTAGGTTTACACTACACATTAATGTTTGGCAATATGTTTACTGTTTTTTCCCCTCAAAGTTTATATATATATATATGTACTTCAATCACTATCTAACAATTTGTCAGTTCCAGTCGTTTTGATGACGGTAAAGATTCTTGTTAAGCACGGAGTTTCTCTAGATGATACAAGCTTGACATGTCTGCTCTCAAAATTATTTGATTTTTCTTAAAACCAAAAATATCTTTAATACGGCAATTGACCGAGCAAAAATCACATCTTGTATTTTTTTTGACTTCCCTCTATGGAGACTAATATTTAAACTGGTTGTAACTCTTTTAGTTCGCTACTATGAACACTTCATGTGTAGCAAGCGTGAAAACACTGTAATCTCTTAAGCAGTTTCATCATTGCACTTTGGATTTCATGATTTTTCTAAAACGCTTCCGAGTCTCCTTCCCATGCCATTTTGTCTGACACAGTCATTTTCTTTCTCATCATAACCAGAAATATGTGAAGAACTTCGAGGAAGAACACATTGGTATGATAGAGCTACCTTACATGACAGAGGAACGACTGAAAAGCATAGGAATTCCGATGGGACCTCGGATGAGAATCTTACAAGAGGCGCAGATGTGTTTCCAACAAGGAAATTTCGATGTTTACTTCGTTTAACTATAAAATAAAGACAAAACGGCACTGTGGCTCGCACCAAACTACAGCAATATCGAACAAGCTCATCATAATTATACATAAGTGGTTTTCAACCATTCAGATAGAAACAAAATGTATTAAACTACTCTTTGATCTTTTGTCTATACGTATATTGAGTGCACATTTCATGAAAAAAAAAAGCATCTTTACTTGTGATACCCATTTTTTTTTTTTTTTTTTTTTTTGTAAAATATTATCTCGAAATATTTTCGGGCATTGTCCTTCTGACTAAATGTTAATAAATAACACATGTGTTTCTGCTAATATTTTAGTACAAATGTCACTTACGATCTATTATTAGCCTTGTGTTTTTTTGTTTTTGTTTTTTTTTTTTACTAATGCCTGAATAATGCTATTTTATCCCAAAAAATGAAGCCCAATCAAGCCAAAGCGATAAATATTATCTGTTCCGTCCAAGATAAAAAAAAATCTCTTCCACTGAAAATAAGTTTATATTATGGAGACATGTAAATCAAATATTTTACCATGTAATGAGGCCTTTTTAGGACCGGATGCTCTCAATGATTTACTTCTTGCTTCTTTTCTCGGTAAGAAAGAAATCGGATGTATTTGTGACAAAAATTTATGAAATGGGATTTGACATGAACCCTTACCCAGAGAAATGGGAAGAATCACGAAGATCGTCAGGTCTTGAGCTGATAAATTATATAAAGATAGATATTTGAATACATAGAATTATTTGAAAGATAAATAGATAAATAGATAGATAGATAGATAGATAGATAGATAGATAGATAGATAGATAGATAGATAGATAGATAGATAGATAGGTAGGTAGATAAAGAAATGTCTCATTGACCTATGAAAGAACGTTGAAATCAATAACCTTGGCATTCTAAGCTACGCGTAAAGATTTATAAAATAAATTAATTCAATTCATAATATTATGCTATTTAATTTTGCTAGTTATCTGCATTTCACAAGGGAGAAACATCTGTTTCCCGATATGTAGCGCTCTGCATTATAGATAATGTTTTTAACTTGTAAATCTTTTTCATTGGTATTTACATTTGTAGTTTTGTAAGTTTCATGTTCTTGTCTGCCTTTCATAGATACAACACTGAATAATGTGAGATTAAAAATATTCTCTTTGCCTCTTTGTTACCATTGAGCTAAAACCTTTTTGAGATCAAACAACGCGTGACTTATCAGCTTTTCAGTGACTGCTAAAACGAAGTCTCTATATCAAATAAATGCATTTGAAATTTTGAAATTTGAAATGGATCCTTTCTTCTTCCAGTAATATCTTATCTCTAACTGTTTCGGTTACATTTTTTGTTGCATGTACATTTTCATATTTTACATATTCAATTCTTGGGTTTTTGTTTTTGTTTCTTTTTAGCTCTGAAAACAAAATTTCTCACAGCAAATCTTACATCCCTAGTACCATTCTGTTAGGAAATATTTTTTGCATTTGCGGCAATTTCTGTTATTTTCTTTTCAATTTTCTGTAATCTGCTCATTAATAAGCATTTATTTTTGCGACAGTGTTTTTTTTTTTTAAACACGGTAAGGTCTACGATAAAAACGCCATCGCTTTTTTTCCTTGTGTTAATGGTGCTAAAATGTTGAATCATGGTCTAGCTTATGACTTAAAAAGAATACTTTTAGAGAAAGGTCAATATTTTTTTATGATAATTTTTTACTTCTTACCTTATCCCATTCCTTAATACAGAAAGGTCATTACTGGCTAATAATTTAATGGCGCTTTGTCAGTTTGTCTACAGGTCTAAGTGACGGGATCGTTTTGAACATAACATTTTGTTTGTCAATATATTATAAAAACAACCCCCTATATTTTGTGGATTACGATTCTCATGGATGGCACGAGACGCATCAGTTACATATTCTCTTTCATGTAAGCTGTCATTTCATGAGATTTTAATGTACACAAAACTCTGTACACTCATGTTTTTTTTTTCTGATGAATATCTAGGATGCACTTACTTTGTGGTAACTTAAGCATTGGAAGTTTACTTGATCTTCTATTTTGGAATCTGATACGTGTAGTAATACAAAATAATGAAAGATTACCGAATGTTCATATGTGGTATCTGTTACTGCTTGACTTTACAACAGTTTTTTTACTCCGTTTTGTAAAAAAGAAATTGTTTTGCTTTGGTATCTTGGTATAATAGTGTGGTGAAAGAGAATAAAAAGATTAATCTTAATGTGGTGATAAAACCATATCAATTTTCAACGATAGATATTTTTGCAGCCCGAATTGCCAAACCCCAAATAGTTTTTATGAATGATTGGTATATTCAAATGCAAGGTGTACATCTTTATTAAGTTTTTTCCTTAATTTTTTATTTGTTTATTTATCTTAACAATTTTGGGAAAAAATATCATTTAAGACAAGTAACTAATTTGCACAACAATTTGTTAAAAAAAAATTATTTGTGTAGGTCCCTGATGAAAGGTCGAAACTGGTGTCATTGTAAATAAAACTAATACTTTTAAGAATGGCAGCTATTAGAACAAAATGTTTTGAATTAAAAAATGACATTACATTGTTCAATAAGAAAGTATTCGTTTGTATTTGACAAAATTTAAAATATTCTTTTTGATATTCGTATCAAACATACTCATTTACAGATATTAAACACAGTTTTCATTCACTTTCCCACTATTCAATTTTGCTTTTCGATTTTTTTCTTACTACATGTATTCCTGAGAGTGCTTGTCTATTGTTGAATATGAAGAGATCCCGTTTTTCTTACCCAGGCTCATAGTATTTCTTTTTCATTAAATGGCATTAATGCAAAATGTCACATGAATGAAGCAAAGAAAATTTTCTATCATTCAAAAATCATTACATTAAATCATAATGTACTTATTGCTTTCACGGTATACATGGTAAGGGGGAATAACAGCAGCAAATTAGCTGAGATTGAGAGAGGTATGAGTACATAGATAGACAGATGAAGGCGGACAGAGAAAGGGCGATGGTGTTTTTTACGCATCATAAAATTTGCAGTTTATGGTTGAGATCAAAAACAACTGCTGATAATTTGAGGGAATAACTTTTTTTTATTAAAAGTATAAAAGAGATTCAGGAAGTTTTGTTGATACCATGACAAAAGCAATGTCCTAAAACATGCGCATTTCATGTTTATTTCAAGTAGACAAAGAAGTTTAATATAGAGAAAATAGCCATTAGATTTTATTGTATAGGTAAGAAAAAAAGCAGATGATGGCTTGATGCTTTATTTGACTGCAACCCAACTCCTGTACATATAATCAATGACAGCTATCAGAACAGTTGCGCTGTCCTTACAAGCTTAAACAATCGCTTTTCTAGTTGAACAGAGTTAAGAGGCTATGAGCATTCTTTATATCTTGTTTTTTTCTTGTTGCCGACTTTCTTTTCAACAAATTGCTCAGCTGAATGGTGTGATATAACAAAAATGATAGAAATACTTATGTTCCAATTCCAAATAGCGCCGTGTCATGTTGCGATATTTTATAAATTTTATACTTGTAGCTGATAAGATTGGTGAAATACATGTATATAATACAAAAAGTTTGAAAAAAGCAATATACACACACAAAAAAAAAAAAAAAGAAAAGAAATGGAACTTGCCTATATATTTTCCTTCTTTAAACTGTAGTGTTTTCGAGATAAATAATCTTTTTTACAGGATTATTAGCTGGAAGTCTCAATTTTCACGGAAATGGGTTCAATGGAAAAACATTATGCCAATACTGTGAAGATCAACATCGATAAAATCAACTTTTTAAGGTTATTTCTATTTTGAGAGAAATTCATAATCTAGATCTAACTTTGAATACCAGGTCCGACTTTTCTCCGTCTCCATGACGAAGAGTCTAGTTACCGGCACAGGATGAAACAGAAAAATATTACATGATAGTTATACAGATATGCACTTTGGTTGATATCTGGAAGGAAATTGCCAAAAAAATAAATAAGTCCAAAAAAGGGCCAAAGCAAGTTGTTAGTTTCATCTTCTAAATATATTTAAGAAATTCTGTGAAAATATCTTGCTTTTCCTTTAAGCGAATGCAATAAGAATATATATATATATATATATATATATATATATATATATATATATATATATATAAAACATTTACACAATTTACACGATTTACTTTTTGTTATTGCAGATTATTACAAAGATTGAGTCAGATCCGAAACATGTAAGGAAATTTGTGCTATCAAAGTTTCACAATACAAAGAAGGCAATAATAAATAACTTGAACGCATTCGACGAGTCAAATTGCCCTCCGAGCGGACAAAAACTACCGCAGTCTCATGACTCATTGCTTTGTAAAACTTCCATCCTTCTTAAGCGGTTCCGACTCTGCGTAGTCGCTGTGCCGGAGGCAAAGACTGTGAATGTTGTATTTCCTGAAAGAAAGGGAAGGATTTGAACGAATAAAACACAATTGTCATCACTATCAACACCAATACCATTACAACTACTACTACTACTACTACTACTACTACTACTACTACTACTACTACTACTACTACTACTACTACTACTACTACTACTACTACTACTACTACTAATGCCGCTAGTTATAGTTATAGGTAAAAATTTTAAAGAGCTAAAGCTTTAGGTAGTGCTCAGCGGTGGTTAGGATCAAGCTTTTAAGTGTGTCCAAATGTGGCATTAGAATCACCGACTTGTAGATGCTCTGTAATTCTTACTAGTAGGGCCTTCTATTACTACTACCACCACTACTACTACTACTACTACTACTACTACTACTACTACTACTACTACTACTACTACTACTACTACTGATGCTGATGATGTTGCTGATACTACTACTACTACTACTACTACTACTACTACTACTACTACTGCTACTACTACTACTACTACTACTGCTGCTGCTGCTGCTGCTGCTGCAACTACTACTGCTCCTACTTCTGCTGCTGCTGCTACTACTACAACTTCTAATACTACTTTGAATACGTCTGCCGCCACTCATGCCATTTACTCTTCTTCCATTGCTGTCGATGCAGCTTTAAGAATTATCAGAATATCGAATGTTACGTTTTCAGTTACTTCAGCTACCGCATCTATTGCTTAGCTTAATGGTAACAGCTATATGACCAAAATACCTTTTAGATATGTAGATTTCGACGAGTAAAAACACATGAAGAAGAGCATAGAGGATCGAGGCCACTCCGTAGATCTGGAAGGACCACCGAATGTGGAAATGCATTTTGATATAAACACCATCAAGTAACTTTAAAGTATCCTGCCTGTTAACATATGCCGTGATGAGTCCAGCAATCATGAATGCACCTGGTAAGAAGAGAAAAAGAGCTTTAGAATTCACGGCTGGGGTGAAGAAGCGAAAGGAAAACTACAATTTTATGCTTGTTTTGTTTTGCAGTGTAAAGTCTTTTTTTTATTTTCAAGAATTTGTAAATGATTAACTATTATTATAATGCTACGAAAAGAACACGATACCTGTTCTAATAAAAGTTTAAAAATTTGAGAGTGGTAGAATAATTAATAATACCCTTTTTTTTTCTTGAGTAAAACAAAAATATTTTTTGTCTGCTTATTCTGTATTTTTTTTTTGTTTTTTGTTTCGCACCTTCTTTCTATTCTGTTCCCCATTCTCTTTCACTTCCTACATTACATCTTTATATGTTCTTTTTATATTTTTTTCTTTTTTTCAATATTTTACAATATCATTTCGACCCATGTACTTACTGGAAGCAGCAGTGGCTGCGGCAATGCCTATCTTGGTTGCTGTCTTGTCTTGAAACTTGGCATGTATTATGTTCAGCACCACCGGAATCAGACCGACGATACAGCTAGCTGCCGCGCACAAGATGAGAACTACTACTGCCGTCTGCCAGTCAACCACTAGTGTGAAGAAAGTAGCAACAGTAACTATTAATCCGTGATCAACTCTCCAATTACATGTTACAACAGTGATGAAAGAAAAAAAGATTTATGATTCTATCCTGCTACTGTTAAAATAATCGTTGTAGATCTAGCTACCATCTAACTCGAGAAAATCATGTCTCAGATTTTGTTTCTTTTTTTCTCTAATTATTATTATTATTATTATTATTATTATTATTATTATTATTATTATTATTATTATTATTATTATTATTATTATTATTATTATTATTATTATTATTATTATTATTATTATTATTATTATTATTATTATTATTATTATTATTATTATTATTATTATTATTTATATTATGATATTCTAATTTGGTTAGTGGCTTTTTTATCTCAAGAAAGAGTAATAAATGCGCAGACCAGTCTGATCAAATCCTGAAAAAAAATGGATAAGCAAAGATAAGTAACGAAGCCACACATGGAGTTGTGTACAGTGAAATTTCTTTCAGAGGGGATTTTATTTTTCTGGGCAGCCAACACAAGTTTCTTTGGTTCAGTCAAAACAGATGAAAACATAAGGCGAAATAGGGCCTGGAGGCAGACTGACTCCAGAGCAGTGCAGCATATAATATAATCTAGAGTATCCAAGTGAGAATTTCTAAAATCTGTCTCGGAATCGTAATCAGCACTTTTTTCAGTGAGATACTTTGTAACTGGTTTTAAAATGTATGATAAAATGGTGATTAACGGGTTTTGATTCAGAATTTGAAAAAAAAAAAAAAACAGATTGTTTTTACGAGAGCATTTTACATAGTTTCTTCTTTTTTTTTTTTTACTGTTACGATTATTTCCATAGTTACGGTCAATTTTAATCGAGATCCTGATTATCGAGTTGTTAGAGCTAAGGGAGGAAAAACGAGACCAGCAAAGTTCTTAATGCAGGGATCTTACACTCGCCACAATGCGACATTTCTTGAACGTTCCTGCAGCATAGTGTGTCTGTGTCTATTAATTATAATGTTACAAGAAAAGGGCACGATAGGTATTCTAATAACAGTTTTAAAAAATTGAGAGTGGTATAATTTTTAACAATACCCTTTTTTTTCATTGAATAAAGAATTTTTTTTCTTCTTCTTATTCGGTAACCTTTTTCTTTGTTTTACGCCTTCTTTCCTTCTATTGCTTTGTCCTTGCAGATAAAACATCTGCAGGTAGAAAGAGGTAACATTTTATTCTTGAAAGGGGGTAGATGCTCTGACTTCTAGGAGGTGAGCGCGGTAAATAACGCGGAGGAAAGTAGAATACTGTGTCAGCGCGGTGCGATCTTTACCTGGATCGCCTTAAAACCAAATATACGTCACGGCCTTGCATTGCACAAGGAAATGTAGCCTTAAGAGATAAGCAGGAAACAGGTTAACATTGTGTATTTAAAAAGCAATAAATCAAAAATGGTTGTTACCTACCAGGTTTAGTTATGCAATGACGATTGACAACCTTCAGTCCCTCTGTGGTATTTGCCAGGAAATTGATACAGGATTTTAAAAAGCCGACATGGGTCCTCCCAATATCTATGTCAACTCCAAGATCAATATCCTTCGGCATGATGAATTCAGCCTCGGCCAGGTAGTTTGTGAACATCCCAACAGACTGCAGGATGAGAGCCACCAAGTAGATGATGGCTAGCATCTTGCTTTCAATACTGCTTTCCCAAAACACGAACATGTTCAGTCTCCACAAAGCCAGGAAGAATGGTGCTAGTCTCAGGTTAAATACTTTTTTGCTGGTTGAAAGTAGTGTTTTTTTCTACTTATCTTTGCTTAAAAATTAATATTGGAAGAATAAGGATTTTTCTAAACGGTGTTTTGCGGTTGTTGAAAAAAAAGTGCAGTAGAGGTTTTATGTTACTAAACTGTTTTAAAGCAGGTTAGATTAATATACTCTGTTTGTATAATACGTAAAACATTCACTACATGTACAGCTTCTTCAATTCTGTGATGTTCAATATTTTGATCTCTATTCCTCGTGCGTTGATTAATGAAAAAATAAACATGTGATATCTTATTGAATGTAAGCTATTTATCACCAACTTCAATGAATTGTCAACACAAGCTTTTGCCCAACAAGCCTAGTAAAAGAGAGTTCATTTTAACGCGTTTATTTAAAAAATCATTCATGTATGAGAGGTGATGTTGTATAGTTTGAATCTTGCAAGCTATGATTCTAAAACTTCAAGATGCGTTAAAAATAGTTCTTAAATCTTTTTCAAACCTCTATAACATGTCATTTGGTTTAAAAGAGCATAGCAACTTACTGTTCCCTGTAAATCTTTCAATGATCCACCTGAGCATTGAAAGATCCTACGTAAAAAGAAAGTAATAAAGTCAAGCAATTGGACTTTGGAGAAAATTATATTGTAAAACTTAAAAATGTATATCTTGTGCTTCACGCATTTTACTCATACATTGTAAGGCCTGAAATTTAAGTTTTTTTTTTCTCTTTTTTAGAGTCAAAGCAATTAAAGCCACACACTTAATTAGTAAAAAAAAATTAAAATTTTGAATAAAGTTAACCTTTGTGTAAATAACGTAACCTCCTTTCTGAAAAAATAAGAGGATTCTGAAATTAAATGTTTCTCAAGAAAACAGAATCCAGAAAACAGAGTCTATGACATTCGTGTTTGTAAAAAAATATATATGTGCACAAGCTTGTCCTTAAACGTTAACTAAAACATATCCTAGGGTTTATGACACATAATTACGCGAGTCGATCAAAGTTATCTTGATTTTTCTATAATTATGTGTATGCATTCTGCTGGGAACAAACACAGTGAAAATAAAATGCTAAGTAAGGGGCTGGAAAATGTGATAGGGTTGTTATCGAGATGCATAGAAAGCCGTTGATGTTGCTGTATGTAAGCGTAGAAAGGTCTACCTATAGTGCTGCTCGTAAAAGTAGGCATACCTGATACCATTTAGCAGCAAAAAAGCGATGCTGCTGGATAGAGCAGAGAACGGAAACTAACGATGAAAATGAAAGAAGGAACAGTTCAACCCACAGAGCAAGTGACTATACACTAGGCGGTGATCCCGGCGACAGCAAACTGGTGATACAGAGAGAAGGTACAAGCGTAAATAGGAATCTATCTATGGCGCTGCTGAGTGACAGACCCTTCGAACATCAGCAGTAATCCATCAAGTATAATTGTGAAGCTGGTAGAAATAGGGCCAAGGCTAAATGAAACTATTTTTGAAATTTATTTCTCTACAGCTAATGAATTTCTGTCAAGAAACATGAATTTAAAATGAAGTTAATGTCAGCTCAAGCCGTGATTGATATACGAGAACGCCAACAAATAAGTCTCAATAGCCAAAATAAGACTGGATCCTACGGGCAAGCGAAGGTCACTTGTATAACAGTCTGACACTTTAGGCTGTACATAACCACAGCTGATCGTGGAAAAGTCTTAAGGTCAAGCTAATTAGGCAATGCTGTTTAAGGATTCCAATACATTGAAATTAGAGAGAAAAAAATATTTATAAATATGACTGGCGTAGCTAAGTAATTCTACAGTTGAATCTGGATTTCGTGGTTCATTTGCATCGAGTTGTTAATGTAATGGTATTTGACCTCGTATTAGAGAAATTGGTTAAAATTCTGACTCACCACCAAATTTTAATTGTACTTTTAAGGATACAAGCGTTCTTAAAAGAAATTAAAAAAGAAATTTTCATCTTAAATTTCAGAAACACTTTTTGAACAATCTAATAGAAGAAAATGGTGTCTACTAACCGCGTCAATTTGGTCGATGTAATGAGGAACCTGTTGCAGGGCTCTAACACAGGTTATGCCAATAAGGAGAGAAACTATTATGTATCAATGGTTTTAAGCAGTCAATGAGAGAAACTGTGATGTCATCAATGATTTTAAGCAGTCAATAAGGAGAGAAACTGTGACGTCAACAATTAAGTAAACTGAAGAAAAAATGAAAGCCAAGCTTATATGACCTCTGATCCGTCAGAAATGTCGTGATTTGAACTCACACGCGTGACTTCGATTCTAGGCAAGGTTGTCCTGGTTCATTATGAAACCTTTAAAATCACTTGAGAAACTCTTGCTAGTGAGGGCTGATTGATTACAGATTGTTTAGAATCAATAACTAAACTTTGAAATCATAAATTTTTCTCTCTATTCGGTTAGAGAACGCCCACTAGAGTATCGGTATACAGCCTGTCTACTTCTTCAGTTATTAAGCAAACGGAAAATGAAGGGAGGAAAAAAACATTCATCATGATAAATAACAATGCTGTCGTACGAAAAATCTAACCAGTTTGATTTTCTGAAGCGGAGTTCCCATATAGTTCTTTAAACGATATGTTAATCATTAAAGCTATTAGTTTCTGGGCTTTTATTTTGTTTTTTCATGATGTAGTCATTTTGTAGCGCACGGAAAAAATATTTTTAATATTGCAAATTTGTTCTTGGTTCTGATTCGCGGACCAGGGACTTCTTAAGAGGATGAACCTTGGAGAGGACGGGATTCAGTTAATGTTTACAATTTTGTCTCTATACCATTCCTAATCAGTCTGAATTTCTTTTTTGATTAAGCACTTGAAAGGAAATAAAGTCCTTATGTTCTTACCATTTGAAAAGAGCTGGAAACGTAATATCTCTGAATAATGAAACCGCCGATCAATTTTCAACGTTAGGGATCAAAGGGAAAAGTGTATTGCTCTAAGAATCAACACTATGGGTGACATGCGACTCAATACGGCTGGGTTGGATTTCTTCATGTCATAATGATATTAATCATACTCTACTCCAACTTTTTATGGATAATATAGTCATGGTATGAATCACCTGGCTGTGCTAATATAAGCCTATTAAAGTGTAAATATGAAAAACAGTTTTATATCATGTTGAAACAGTTCCAAATCAAGATAATGAGCAAAACCAATGGTTATTCTTTTCGTTAGAAAAATAATAAAACAAGAATTTAAAAAGTAAGATTACATCAGTAAACTGTCGTCCTCCATAGAGTTTGAAAAAAAAACTACGTAGCTTTTGTGGTAATAATTCAACTTTTCTTATGCATTTTAGTAATATTTGCATTAGATCAATAATTCTTTGCAGAACTATCAAACACTTTTCTTTTAAAATCTCTCTTAAAAGAAAAAAAGTTATTTACTTTAACGTGAGGCATGCTTTCTAACAACGCTAATGCCATAAATTTGGCACAAGACAAGTCTACAAACTTTAATATTGTGCTCAGACTGAAACTGTTGATTAAAAACCGGAGTTATAACTTGGACAAAACCGTCTAAGACCTGAATCTTGTTTCCGTTATACACGAAAACCTCAGCGGCATTGAAGAGCATCGGACAGGTAGATATATTTCTGTGGATCCGAAAAGAGGATTTGAATTTACTCCAAAAAATTTTTAATGAGTGTCAAACTCATGGATGAATGGATCGACCTCATGATGTCCTGTCGGAGTATAATTAAGAACTATTAAAACAACACGGGCAGGCTGGGATCAAAAGCCCCTCAGAGTCTGAAGATCTCTATTTAAAAAGGGGGTCCGCCGATTGGTAGACAGCAGGTTCACAGGGCAGGCAATGATGATGGTGTTCCTCAGGTTAATGAGACACCAGTCCTCATTAGTTCCTCAGGTTAATGAGACACCAGTCCTGATTTACCTGTGGTGACTCCCTTGCTCTTGTAGCCACCATTTACCGGACGAGGGACTTGTTTGTCGGTTAGGAGAGACTCGCATACAGATCATTTCAAAGATGGTTTCCCTTGAGTTTTAATTTCCTTCATTATTGGTTTGATGTCTCAACACGCATTGGTGGTTTATATATGCCATGTAAGCTATAGTTGTAAGGTTCCATTTTAGTCTCTTTGAAATGCTTTTTCTTCGTGACCATTGATATGCTTTATGATAAAAACGTATTAAGAGGACTTACGTGTGGAGAAAAGAAAAACAATAGCACCAGAATGAATTTAAAAAATGTGAAAATACACGAGTATTATTAATAAAGAAAATGTATTAAATATTTCTTACACCCCGACTTCTTGTTACTTTAAAAGCTGAAACACGGTGGAGACGTTGACGACAGATACTTCCTAAGGTAAAAGTTATACCGTGGGGGGGGGGAGGGAGGGGGTAACTATCCCCCGCTTCATCTGTGTTGAGTTCGTGTTGCAGAACAGGCGGATGAAGATGCGTAACAGATTTTGGATGGATACTATGGATACTATGGATACTATGGATACTATGGATACTATGGATACTATGGATACTATGGATACTATGGATACTATGGATACTATGGATACTATGAAATCTACTTCCGTTCTCTTTTTAGCAACAGTTTCATCGTGTCAAGAAAAATAGACTTTTTTTGGTCATAAATTATGCATATCAAGGCAAAGGTGGCCAATTGTCGTCAATACACGTAATACAAAGGGAGCAGGTATTTTGACCATGTAGCCAGAATAGCCTTGAAAGTTAAACTTACAAAAAGAAAAGAGTGAGACAGAACACTTTTTTATTGTGTCTTCATGGCCAATTTACACACCCCGTAGCCCATATACTTTAAATCAACGTTAGGGTACTGAAGACACAAGCAAGCGCACCTACTAGAATGCTGTTGATTTGTTTCGTTTGCTTTTTGCTACATCTTTTCCATATAGAGGTATGGCATCTCCTTCCCACTTTCAAGCTATCTAAATATTTTTGTCTACATCTAGCATTTCTAACTAAAATCTCTGGCGCATCCAATTAGAACAAAGTCAATGCCTATACTAGAGTATCCAATTTATATATGTACTGTATCATCGGTCTGATTCTGGTGGTACTTAACATAATACATGACAGGTTTCAAGACAGGACAGCAACCAAAATAGGCATTGCCGCGGTCACTGCTGCTTCAAGCAAGTACATAGATCTAAATAATATTGTAAAATTATGAAAAAAAATAGGAGAAAAAATGAAAAGGAGGGGAAAAAAAAGATACTGAGATTAAAACAGGTGGTATAAGGATATAATGGAGGAACTGGAGGAGAACGAGGAACAGAATTGAAAGAAGGCGCAAAACCTATACTATGGGAGATAACTATAATTCAAGTGATATAGAAATCGATTTATTTCCTCCACAAACTCGAAATAACTGATAAAGTAAGTCTTCAACAGGACTACAATATCGAACCAGAATAGTTTTCCTTCTGACGATTATATCTCTTTGGTGGATTGTCGTTTGACGTTGAGTCCAGAAGATTTACAAGAATTATAAAGTTTCAATTGGGAATGCGATTAACAGAATTCATGCATTTCTTTGAAGTCGTTGAAGTCGTAGATTCTCAATAACAATCAGAAGCATTTAGAAGATCTCCACATAATTTTTTTCTTGCAAATATTTTCTCATTTTTCCGTTTTATGTATCTTTTTTGCACTTGAACTATCACATCCTTGAGCAGTTTTCACTGCAGAAGCTTTATTGCTCGATACGAAAAGAAAGTGGGAAAAAAAGAAGAGTTAAAGACTTCAAACTAGGGAACATAACTCTTATAATTATAAATAATACTCCCTGTTAAAGCAGCGAAACAAGTTGTAAAAAAATTCTCGAACCTTTTATCGACTAGCCATAAATGGCTGGGAGCGATTTCTTGAATCCGGTAAATCGCTTCAAAGGCATGCAGATGTGTTGCGTGTTTTACAGTCAAATCACCAGGGCCAATGCAGGGCAAAAGATTGCACAAGTTATAAGCAGTTCAGCATGGCCCTTCTATGTTATTCCTTGCAATGGTAACAGTTAATATAAGATATCAGCTAATTCTGTATCTATGTAACAACCATTTAAAACGGTTATTAGAAGGATATAAATTGCCTTAGAATAGGTATTCCAAACTGAGCTGTTAGCCGACTGGAAAATGGTCGGCCGGGCATGAAAAACGTAGATCTACCCTTTTTTTAAAGTGTTGTGTTATCGTCATTAATAATATTTTTTCAATAAAAACCATATCAAAATGTTGTGTTATTTATCGTCTTTTCTTTTATATAACTTTGGCATGAAAAAATATCCGATAGGTCTATTAAAGAGCGTGTGAAAGGTGTCAGTTTTTGTAAATTATTGTCCGATTCGCGGCAGCGCCGAGCTCGGCCGATCCGACCTAGCTCTCTTCAAATGACTATCGCTCTTACCACAAGAAAGATATTTTTATACGGTTTGAAACACATTAAAGGGCAGTAATTCTGCTTTCTTTTGATACCACACACAACGAGACACGCCGTGAAGAAGGATAAGAAACTTTGAGAAGAAGACGAAAATTTAGAATTTTTAATGGTTTCAAGGAACATTTCCCGGCTTGTGTAGTACCAATAGGAAGGCCATCCATTTTTCTAAAAGAATTCACAAACATCATTTGATTGTGTAACCTGTGGATGCAGCGAAAAGAGTTCAAACGCAGACACTTAGACCCATTTTAGCCCTTGCCGAGACCCGAAATGACGGCGGGTCAGTCTAGTCAACAGACTCAGTCCGGCATGTATGGAGAACCCATCGCAGAACGCACTTCGCATCCCCAAACACTCAATGTGGAGGACATTTTATGTGAGTTAATACTACTTTATTTCTTTACATAAATTGATTTAATTATATTGGCTAATATATGTGTAATAAGAACTATTTTATTTTCTTATCGACTGTTTGTCGGTAAACGGAACAGCCACACTCTCATTCAAGAGTGACCTTCACTACTTTATCTTCGCTGACCTTATGACGTCACGAGAATATTATTTTCTATCAGCTCTCCAGTGCAATGGTTCTAAAAATAGGTCTAACTTCTGCATTTCTGTAAAATTTGTAGACAGCTGTTTTGCGTTTGTTAAGTGTTTACGTTTTGATATGAATCAAATATCTATAGATCTAATTTGATTCAATATTAAAACAGACACAGTAAATCTTATTTTCTCACAAGGCAGAAGTACTAACACTAATGTTTTAGTCAAGATTGTAGATCTAGTACATAATGCTTAGATCTACGAGAATCTGAATTTGACAGTTGTACTTGTACTGTAGTCTGTAGATCAAGGATGGTCTGGACAGTAACTAAAAACAAAAGCAATTTTCGATCATATATCAGTAAATGATATTTATGAGACTTTTCTATAATTTTGTCATAGGATGCAATTTGCTTTAAAAGAAAGTACAAGACAATTTAAGTACACATGTCTGGCCTCTAGATCATTGTTCACAGTCACATCGTGCGAAGGTTTTTTTTTATTATTATTATTATTATTATTATTATTATTATTATTATTATTATTATTATTATTATTATTATTATTATTATTATTATTATTATTATTATTATTATTATTATTATTACTACTACTACTACTACTACTACTACTACTACTACTACTACTACTACTACTACTACTACTACTACATATGTTTACATTGTATTATTGTAATTACATTGTATTTTATTAAATTTTTTAAAAACTTTTTTGGTGGAATGGTGGTTTTGCTTTTGGTTTATAAAGCACCTTCATTACAGGTTTTAAATAGCTTTTATTTATCATCAACATTTATTTTACAACAGATGATGATAACTTCCGAGGGATGAAGGATCATTTCCTTATGTGTGGGAGAGGCAGAAGATCAGCTCTACCTTCTCTGCCGCTACTCAACAACCGGGTCCTTGTTCACTGCGTCCAAGCGTTGTGTTTGGTTGCAAGGGTATCCTGATCATCTTTGGCATCTTCCAGGCCTATGAGACCCAAAGAGTGAGACTTAAACAAGTCAATGATTCCAGGTTTGTTCGCATTAGCATCAACAACCTTGTGGCTAGGAACCAAAACCAATTTCTATCCTTTAAATTTTTATATATATTTAAGATAAATTAGAAAGTAAAGGGTTTTCTTCGAATCCACAAGGTTTTTGGCTGTTGAGATTTAATGAGAAAATATAGAGCCAGCAGTCTTAGTCACAGAAAGCAGCAGTTGTGTAAATATCATAAGCTAACTAAACTGATACTTTTTTTAATGGATTTTAATTGAGGAATCTTGTTTAAAAACCCTCTGTGGCTCTCATTAAATGATTAATTATTTAAAACATTGTCTAAGAAGTGTCATTCAGTTCCAACAACAGAGAGGACAAATACTCAGTCATATTTTTTTTTATAGTTTTCTTTATTTAAAAACAAAAGTAGGCATCAAATTCATACCAGATTGTCAAGTTATGTGGAATCAATTTCAAATTTTTACAGCACAAACATTTTCGAAGTATTGGCATTGTTATCAAATTTTCCTTGATATGCTTTTCACGCATTATGAAGACACGTTGGGCTGTCTTGTAAATGAGATTGGAAAAAAATGGCAAGACTTTTCTTTAAAACATCACAATGTATATTTTTTATGGTGCTGATTGCATTTTGTTTAAGATACGTTTATTTTATAGATTACTTGAACTGGCACAGTATACAAATATTTTTAACAAATAACCTCAGGTATCAAGATTTCAAATCATTGTTAGAGAAAAATTATATTTGAAGAGGGAAGCTGAAAGAATTGAAAAAAGCCATATTGAAATTAAATAAGCTTTTTCAATTAGATATTTCACTATTATAGGCTTCTTAAGAGAGTTATATAATTGAACACTTTAGCTGTTTATTTCTTTTAAACTTCAGATTTTTGTGTAAACAATGATTTATAAATATGTTTAAAAAAATCAAAGTAAATTTTGTATATTTTAACATGCACAAGTCACATTTTAGCACTTTAACATTTTTTTTATTGATCTGGCATTGATAAGTCTGTATTTCAGAGTAGTGTTAATTTTTTTCTTCCTTTTTTTTATAAACTCAAGTATTTTGTGAAGAAATTTTTAACAGGGTGCTTCTTAACATTAAATTGAACGAAAATTTTTGCTTATGTGAAACATTGCAGGTCCTGTATGTTATTAGTGCCCCAATCTCACCCATCTTCAGCAAACAGGAAAACACGACATTTGATTTAGTCTCTCTGGCCATTGTGTTGTGCACCTGCCCTTTATGGGCCTCATCATTATTCGAGAGGTATTGTTATGATGTTTTAATTGTTGTATGCCATAAGAGCAGCATTGATCAGTTGATTTTTACACACTGGAAGCGTCTTACGCAACTGTCCAAGCATTTTTTTTTACTGTTGAGCAGGTTTCCACAACCGTGAGAGCACATGGACCAAAGCTTTTTGGACAATAACTATGCTCGCAGCTGCTGTGGCAACAGTCTTGTAAGGCCTACTGTGCTGTCTCAGTTTGTTTCGTTTCATACAAAGTATTTCCAAAGTGGGCGTTGAGTTATTATAGTTAAACCTCTAGATCTAGTACCATTACAAGCATGATAAAAGATGAAGAGAAGGGGAAATTTAGTCCAATGGCAAGATTGACGCCTGTATCCAAATCTAGTTCAACAGAAGGAAAAATTGTCTTTTGAACTCATCAATCAATCAGTTAGGTGCCGTGCTCTTTAGCATTGCCGATCATGACTTTCCACACATCTCTATCCCTCATCACTTTCAGTGCTTCTGTCACTCGTCCTACTTTGAAAGTACATCCAACATCTTTTGATGCTGTTTTGGTACAATCATTCCAGTTGTCACAAGATTTTGTACTTTCTCTCTTCTCTTGACATGTCCAAAAAAGGTTGCCTGGCGTTTACTTATTCTATTTATGCTGAATCTTGTAGTGTCGGCTTCTTGTAACAGTTTTGGTTGATTTCTTTACAGTCCATGAGATTTGTGGAATCTCATTTTGTTGTCTCCAGTTTCTTTTGTAACTGTTTTGAAATTGTGCAAGCTTTGTATTGACACATCAGAATGGGTTCAATAGAGCACTTCAGGGCTCTTCTTTTTGTGCGAATTGAGATGTGGTTATTTGTTAGTATAGATTTCATTCTCTGGAAGCTCAGTGTAAGTTACGTCCATCACTTGATATTAAAGTACCCAAGTATTTGAATTGACCCCTTTGCTTGAGTTTATTACCTTTGATAAAGATGTTGATGTGCGGAGACTATAACTTTGACTAATCACCATTAGTTCTATCTTTTTGCTATTCAATTGCAACCCTTTTTTCTGCTCTCTTCTTCAAAAATCGTTAATAATTGTCGCAAGTCTTCTTTATTTTCTGGAATTAATACAGTGTCATCAGCGTATCTCAACATGGAGCCAAATTCTGTTCACTTTTAGTTTGTCAGCAACTTGCCATAAGCCCATAAATCTAGCACCCTTATCTGACAGCTCACAGTGGATGGGTGGACACTGTCTCTTCCCAGGAATTTTACCCGCGCAGTAGAAAAAGGCATGCAGCTGGAATGCAATTCACACTACTTTTTTAACACAAAATTGCAAAACATGCAATACTGATGTCATTTCCCAATAAAATTTCATTTTCAAATTTTTTTGTGGGGTATATTATTAACTATTTTTGTTGTTGTCTGGGTTTTGTCTGTGGTACAAGGGAGTTGAGTTCTGGGGCTGTCAACAGCAAGACGTTTTCTATTATATTTTTCATTCTATTTTTATCATTTCTTATGGCTGCACTTCTTGCCAAGCGTGAAACAGTTGAGTGAAGTTGTTCCCATCCTGCCCCCTAAGAAAGCCTAGTCCAAAACCTGTCCTATGCATAAAATCAGTGCTATTCTTTTTTAAAATGTGCTGCTTGGCAATGATGCGATTGGGAAAGCACTGTCTGTAAAATTTGATGTATTCAGAAGTTGCAATCTCTGCTTGTAATGTGGTTTCCTCTGGTTGGGCTTTTGAGGTTAAAGAGTGAATGCCTTCAAAATGTGAGTCAAGTGTGTCAAACATATCTTTGGTAGGGAGCGCAACTCCTAAAATGTCATCATTTTCTTCAGTGGTGACTTATAAAGTTTCCACCATGGTAGGCTTGTCTTTCTATTTTGTTTTTGTAGTACTGTCTCTGAGCTTTCTTGGATTGGGCCCACAGCTTTATTTTTGTCTCTTCAATTTTTTTCAACTCCTCTTTGCCTCTTTTCTCCACATTCTTCTTCTGCTCTCATCATCTAGTATAGCGTTCCTTTTGAAAGTACTATTTGTTTTTTCTTTTCTTCAGCTTTGAGCCAGTTGCGTCTGTAATTTGAATGTTTCTGCTTGGCTATTATCTCATCTCTATTTTGGACTTCCTTTTGTATCAGATTGGGATGTTTTAGTGTGATTCCAAGAAGAATATATAAATATGGAGGGGCTATGTTTGCTATCTTTATTTCTAGGAATGGATGTCTGAGTTTATTGTTAAAACATTTAACTGCATTTGTTTTCCCATCGCTCTCCAAAAACTGTTGTGCATCTGTGTGTAAAGATTGTAGTGCTCTCTTTTTGGTAAGTTCCTTACTTTCTGTTTGGAATCAAGACAGAACAGACACAGAATGTCCCTGTCGCTCCTGAAATGCCATAGGACAAGAAAGCATAGTCTCCAAAGAGGAAGACAACAATCTCTTCTGTCTCCGTGCGAAGTTTTGTAAGGCATGTATTTGATTTTTTAGCTCTTTGAAAATTGTTTGCAGATTTTTTACTGTGTCTTTTACCAGGTGTGTATTTGCCTCAGAGTTGTTTTTCGGCTCTCTCTCTCTCTCTCTCTCTCTCTCTCTCTCTCTCTCTCTCTCTCTCTCTCTCTCTCTCTCTCTCTCTCTATATATATATATATATATATATATATATATATATATATATCCCCTCCTTTTCTTCCCTATCCCTTCTCTGTGTAACTCATTCCTGTCTATTCATAATTATATGCTCCTCTCAACATCTTCAGTGATAATCTGACGGAGATCTTCAACCTCTTCTTCATTTTGAGAAGATCACCAGCCACAGACTAAACAACTTGAGACAATGTGCTTTTGAGAGGGAATCCTTACCATCTACTGAGTTTTGAAGAAGGACGAGATTGGAATCAACGTGACACAGCAGCGTAGTTAAGGAATTTTGCCCTTGATGTGCAAGTTGATCTTCTTTTCTCAAGAATTTTTAAACTAGTTTAAATTCATGTGATCATTGCTTTTGACGCCATAGCAGTCAAAGATCAGTTATAAAGGTAAAAATGAACTAGTATAGACATGTCCATTGACTTGTACTTTTCAAACACAGCATTATACCAGGATTCTGTTAAAGTCTTTAGGGAGAGGAGTTGCTGCTCTAAAGAAAGGAACTTAAATTTAACAAAGATCCAAAATCAGCTGTTATATATGTTTGATGTGGTAAAAAAAATTATTTTGTAAGTTTATTGTCAAATTATTGTTTTATCACAATTATAATGGGAATAAGGCTGGTAGTTTTCAGAAATCAATTCCCGTTCATGACTTGGCAGAGATATAGGCTTAAAGTGCTGAAATCTTCTGTTGGTTCAATTCAAGCAGCCTTGTGACATCATTGCATTATTATCTTTTTTTAAGTGTGTATTTCTTCGTTTTCTCCAGTAGGACAGACAGGTTTTTCAATCTTTCAAGTCATCTCTTTTCTTATCCTTTCTGCTTAAAACAAACTTTCTCTTTCACAAAAATCATTTTCTTTTTCTCCAAAAATTAGGAGAGGGGAAAAAATCATCTGTTCTTGCTTTAAGTCTTTGCAGGTCAAGACAAATTTTGGGCTACATTTGTAGACCAATCAAAGGTAGTCAGCTTACACCTCATGTACAAGTGAGACTTATATGTTTATCTTCTAATATTCATGTCTTTCTTTTCAAGCAAATTTCATGTCTGCAAAGTGTTGTCTGTGAATACATTCCTTTGTTTTATGGTTTGCTTGTTTTTTCACTATGTATGCTTTGAGTCCTTTGTATTTTCCAGTTTTGAAAATGTTATAGAACTGGAGTAAGATGTTATATTTGCAATCTGTGCTGTATTTATGGCAGTGGTTGTCTATACATAATTTTATGTAGAGCAGCGCCCAACATATGCGGTAACCATCTACGTTGAAACAACAAAGACATATAGCTTACAACTACCTTTATTAGATGTACCTTTTTTTTTTTGTAAAACACGGCAATCCTTAGATTATTCATAGAAAATTCTCTATGAATTAGGGGCCCTGCTCTTTACAGTAGGCGATCATGACCTTCTGCGCATCTCTATACCTTGATGCTGTTAAGTGCCTCTGTCACTCATTTTACATTTAGCCACTTATCTTTTCTCGCTTCTTTCCCCTGCTGCCGTTTCCTTTAAAATCAATCGAGTTGCCACAAGATGTTTTAGTTTTTTTTTCTCATCACATGGCCCAAAAAAGACTGCCTATAGTTTACATATGGTATTTATGAGCATTTTGGACTTTCGATCCAGAACAAAACGATTTTAACTGAATGGTGGACACTTGAATAAATCCATACTCTATAGCCACACTGATGAGTCGTAATACGACGAAACACATCCTAGAATGTGTCTGTGGATGAGTGAAAAAAATTATTGTTCCTTTATGCAAATATTTCCCCTTAAAAACTATTGATAATCTTGACTGGGGGACGGAATTCCTCCATCCTCCTTAATTTATAATAGGTTTAATCGTAGATAAAAAGAAACTTGCTCAGTTTTATTTTTTTGTATTATTAGATTTTCTAAAAATGTTCAATTTTACTTTTTTTCTAAACCTGTAAAGTTCTATTTAGATAATTACTAAAATCTGATGAGATTAAATTAGCTCTTGAAACAAACAATTTTGTGCAGTTATTATAAACTATCTTTATGTAAATTGTATCTCATTATTTCATATACATGTACAATATATTTCAAATTTGATATATATCTAGCTAAGGTTTCACCCGCCCCCCATATTAATCTTTCTTTTTTGTGATTCCTTTTCAGAAGTAAAATGTGGGACCTTGTTTGAATCCTCAAAGCTTTCTTATCATCCAGTTTTTATTTCTCTTGACAACGCTTTTAAAGAGAACAGGGAAAATATATTGACTGGAGTAAATTAATTAATATGTGAACAAAAATCTTATGTGAATTATCAGTTGTGCTTTATTGTAATGCAATGTAAGGTGAAAGTCAAACAGATTAAAGTTCATTTAACAGGCAATGCCCCTATATGTATTATCTATTTTAATGAAAATGTCATATTCGTTTATGTTATATACATAAGTTTCATTGACGTTATTTTTTTTTTAGACTAATTCTATTTTGGCCATCTCTATAATTAGCATAATTCGATTTTCATTCTAGTAATCTATATAAATACAATAAATCCAATTTGGCCGCCGGTTAATTATATTTTGGCCATCTCTATAATTAGCATAATTCGAATTTCATTCTGGTAATCTATATAAATACAATAAATCCAATATGGCCGCCGGTTAATTCTATTTTGGCCATCTCTACAATTAGCATAAATCCAATATAGACGCCGGTTAATTTCTATTTTGGCCATCTCTATAATTAGCAAAAATTCAATATGGCCGCCGGTTAATTTCTATTTTGGCCATCTCTATAATTAGCATAAATTCAATATGGCCGCCGGTTAATTTCTATTTTGGCCATCTCTATAATTAGCATAAATTCAATATGGCCGCCGGTTAATTTTATCTTGGTAATCTCTATAACAAGCATAATTTTAATGTGGCCGCCAGTTGATTCTATTTTGGCCATCTCTACAATTAGCATAAATCCAATATAGACGCCGGTTAATTTCTATTTTGGCCATCTCTATAATTAGCATAAATTCAATATGGCCGCCGGTTAATTTCTATTTTGGCCATCTCTATAATTAGCATAAATTCAATATAGCCGCCGGTTAATTTTATCTTGGTAATCTCTATAACAAGCATAATTTTAATGTGGCCGCCAGTTGATATCTATTTTGGCCATCTCTACAATTAGCATAAATCCAATATAGACGCCGGTTAATTTCTATTTTGGCCATCTCTATAATTAGCATAAATTCAATATGGCCGCCGGTTAATTTCTATTTTGGCCATCTCTATAATTAGCATAAATTCAATATGGCCGCCGGTTAATTTTATCTTGGTAATCTCTATAAAAAGCATAATTTTAATGTGGCCGCCAGTTGATTCTATTTTGGCCATCTCTACAATTAGCATAAATCCAATATAGACGCCGGTTAATTTCTATTTTGGCCATCTCTATAATTAGCATAAATTCAATATGGCCGCCGGTTAATTTCTATTTTGGCCATCTCTATAATTAGCATAAATTCAATATGGCCGCCGGTTAATTTCTATTTTGGCCATCTCTATAATTAGCATAAATCCAATATAGACGCCGGTTAATTTCTATTTTGGCCATCTCTATAATTAGCATAAATTCAATATGGCCGCCGGTTAATTTCTATTTTGGCCATCTCTATAATTAGCATAAATTCAATATGGCCGCCGGTTAATTTCTATTTTGGCCATCTCTATAATTAGCATAAATTCAATATGGCCGCCGGTTAATTTCTATTTTGGCCATCTCTATAATTAGCATAAATTCAATATGGCCGCCGGTTAATTTCTATTTTGGCCATCTCTATAATTAGCATAAATCCAATATAGACGCCGGTTAATTTCTATTTTGGCCATCTCTATAATTAGCATAAATTCAATATGGCCGCCGGTTAATTTCTATTTTGGCCATCTCTATAATTAGCATAAATTCAATATGGCCGCCGGTTAATTTCTATTTTGGCCATCTCTATAATTAGCATAAATTCAATATAGACGCCGGTTAATTTCTATTTTGGCCATCTCTATAATTAGCATAAATTCAATATGGCCGCCGGTTAATTTCTATTTTGGCCATCTCTATAATTAGCATAAATTCAATATGGCCGCCGGTTAATTTCTATTTTGGCCATCTCTATAATTAGCATAAATTCAATATGGCCGCCGGTTAATTTTATCTTGGTAATCTCTATAACAAGCATAATTTTAATGTGGCCGCCAGTTGATTCTATTTTGGCCATCTCTACAATTAGCATAAATCCAATATAGACGCCGGTTAATTTCTATTTTGGCCATCTCTATAATTAGCATAAATTCAATATGGCCGCCGGTTAATTTCTATTTTGGCCATCTCTATAATTAGCATAAATTCAATATGGCCGCCGGTTAATTTCTATTTTGGCCATCTCTATAATTAGCATAAATTCAATATGGCCGCCGGTTAATTTTATCTTGGTAATCTCTATAATTAGCATAAATTCAATATGGCCGCCGGTTAATTTCTATTTTGGCCATCTCTATAATTAGCATAAATTCAATATGGCCGCCGGTTAATTTCTATTTTGGCCATCTCTATAATTAGCATAAATTCAATATGGCCGCCGGTTAATTTCTATTTTGGCCATCTCTATAATTAGCATAAATTCAATATGGCCGCCGGTTAATTTCTATTTTGGCCATCTCTACAATTAGCATAAATCCAATATAGACGCCGGTTAATTTCTATTTTGGCCATCTCTATAATTAGCATAAATTCAATATGGCCGCCGGTTAATTTCTATTTTGGCCATCTCTATAATTAGCATAAATTCAATATGGCCGCCGGTTAATTTCTATTTTGGCCATCTCTATAATTAGCATAAATTCAATATGGCCGCCGGTTAATTTCTATTTTGGCCATCTCTATAATTAGCATAAATCCAATATAGACGCCGGTTAATTTCTATTTTGGCCATCTCTATAATTAGCATAAATTCAATATGGCCGCCGGTTAATTTCTATTTTGGCCATCTCTATAATTAGCATAAATTCAATATGGCCGCCAGTTGATTCTATTTTGGCCATCTCTACAATTAGCATAAATCCAATATAGACGCCGGTTAATTTCTATTTTGGCCATCTCTATAATTAGCATTAATTCAATATGGCCGCCGGTTAATTTCTATTTTGGCCATCTCTATAATTAGCATAAATTCAATATGGCCGCCGGTTAATTTCTATTTTGGCCATCTCTATAATTAGCATAAATTCAATATGGCCGCCGGTTAATTTTATCTTGGTAATCTCTATAACAAGCATAATTTTAATGTGGCCGCCAGTTGATTCTATTTTGGCCATCTCTACAATTAGCATAAATCCAATATAGACGCCGGTTAATTTCTATTTTGGCCATCTCTATAATTAGCATAAATTCAATATGGCCGCCGGTTAATTTCTATTTTGGCCATCTCTATAATTAGCATAAATTCAATATGGCCGCCGGTTAATTTCTATTTTGGCCATCTCTATAATTAGCATAAATTCAATATGGCCGCCGGTTAATTTCTATTTTGGCCATCTCTATAATTAGCATAAATTCAATATGGCCGCCGGTTAATTCTATTTTGGCCATCTCTATAATTAGCATAAATTCAATATGGCCGCCGGTTAATTTCTATTTTGGCCATCTCTATAATTAGCATAAATTCAATATGGCCGCCGGTTAATTTCTATTTTGGCCATCTCTATAATTAGCATAAATCCAATATGGCCGCCGGTTAATTTCTATTTTGGCCATCTCTATAATTAGCATAAATTCAATATGGCCGCCGGTTAATTTCTATTTTGGCCATCTCTATAATTAGCATAAATTCAATATGGCCGCCGGTTAATTTTATCTTGGTAATCTCTATAACAAGCATAATTTTAATGTGGCCGCCAGTTGATTCTATTTTGGCCATCTCTACAATTAGCATAAATCCAATATAGACGCCGGTTAATTTCTATTTTGGCCATCTCTATAATTAGCATAAATTCAATATGGCCGCCGGTTAATTTCTATTTTGGCCATCTCTATAATTAGCATAAATTCAATATGGCCGCCGGTTAATTTTATCTTGGTAATCTCTATAACAAGCATAATTTTAATGTGGCCGCCAGTTAATTCTATTTTGGCCATCTCTATAATTAGCATAAATTCAATATGGCCGCCGGTTAATTTTATCTTGGTAATCTCTATAATTAGCATAAATTCAATATGGCCGCCGGTTAATTTCTATTTTGGCCATCTCTATAATTAGCATAAATTCAATATGGCCGCCGGTTAATTTCTATTTTGGCCATCTCTATAATTAGCATAAATCCAATATGGCCGCCGGTTAATTTCTATTTTGGCCATCTCTATAATTAGCATAAATTCAATATGGCCGCCGGTTAATTTCTATTTTGGCCATCTCTATAATTAGCATAAATTCAATATGGCCGCCGGTTAATTTTATCTTGGTAATCTCTATAACAAGCATAATTTTAATGTGGCCGCCAGTTGATTTTATTTTGGCCATCTCTATAATTAGCATAAATTCAATATGGCCGCCGGTTAATTTCTATTTTGGCCATCTCTATAATTAGCATAAATTCAATATGGCCGCCGGTTAATTTCTATTTTGGCCATCTCTATAATTAGCATAAATTCAATATGGCCGCCGGTTAATTTCTATTTTGGCCATCTCTATAATTAGCATAAATTCAATATGGCCGCCGGTTAATTTCTATTTTGGCCATCTCTATAATTAGCATAAATTCAATATGGCCGCCGGTTAATTTCTATTTTGGCCATCTCTATAATTAGCATAAATTCAATATGGCCGCCGGTTAATTTCTATTTTGGTAATCTCTATAACAAGCATAATTTTAATGTGGCCGCCAGTTGATTCTATTTTGGCCATCTCTACAATTAGCATAAATCCAATATAGACGCCGGTTAATTTCTATTTTGGCCATCTCTATAATTAGCATAAATTCAATATGGCCGCCGGTTAATTTCTATTTTGGCCATCTCTATAATTAGCATAAATTCAATATGGCCGCCGGTTAATTTCTATTTTGGCCATCTCTATAATTAGCATAAATTCAATATGGCCGCCGGTTAATTTCTATTTTGGCCATCTCTACAATTAGCATAAATCCAATATGGCCGCCGGTTAATTTCTATTTTGGCCATCTCTATAATTAGCATAAATTCAATATGGCCGCCGGTTAATTTTATCTTGGTAATCTCTATAACAAGCATAATTTTAATGTGGCCGCCAGTTGATTCTATTTTGGCCATCTCTATAATTAGCATAAATTCAATATGGCCGCCGGTTAATTTCTATTTTGGCCATCTCTATAATTAGCATAAATTCAATATGGCCGCCGGTTAATTTCTATTTTGGCCATCTCTATAATTAGCATAAATTCAATATAGCTCGCCGGTTAATTTCTATTTTTGCCATCTCTATAATTAGCATAAATTCAATATGGCCGCCGGTTAATTTCTATTTTTGGCCATCTCTATAATTATCGTTAATCAATATGGCAGCCGGTTAATTTTCTCTCAATATGGCCGCCGGTTAATTCTATTTTGGCCATCTCTATAATTAGCATAAATTCAATATGGCCGCCGGTTAATTTCTATTTTGGCCATCTCTATAATTAGCATAAATTCAATATGGCCGCCGGTTAATTTCTATTTTGGCCATCTCTATAATTAGCATAAATTCAATATGGCCGCCGGTTAATTTCTATTTTGGCCATCTCTACAATTAGCATAAATCCAATATAGACGCCGGTTAATTTCTATTTTGGCCATCTCTATAATTAGCATAAATTCAATATGGCCGCCGGTTAATTTCTATTTTGGCCATCTCTATAATTAGCATAAATTCAATATGGACGCCGGTTAATTTCTATTTTGGCCATCTCTATAATTAGCATAAATTCAATATGGCCGCCGGTTAATTTCTATTTTGGCCATCTCTATAATTAGCATAAATTCAATATGGCCGCCGGTTAATTTCTATTTTGGCCATCTCTATAATTAGCATAAATTCAATATGGCCGCCGGTTAATTTCTATTTTGGCCATCTCTATAATTAGCATAAATTCAATATGGCCGCCGGTTAATTTCTATTTTGGCCATCTCTATAATTAGCATAAATTCAATATGGCCGCCGGTTAATTTCTATTTTGGCCATCTCTATAATTAGCATAAATTCAATATGGCCGCCGGTTAATTTCTATTTTGGCCATCTCTATAATTAGCATAAATTCAATATGGCCGCCGGTTAATTTTATCTTGGTAATCTCTATAACAAGCATAATTTTAATGTGGCCGCCAGTTGATTCTATTTTGGCCATCTCTACAATTAGCATAAATCCAATATAGACGCCGGTTAATTTCTATTTTGGCCATCTCTATAATTAGCATAAATTCAATATGGCCGCCGGTTAATTTCTATTTTGGCCATCTCTATAATTAGCATAAATTCAAATTTGGCCGCGGTTAAATTTCTATTTTGGCCATCTCTATAATTAGCATAATTTTAATATGGCCGCCAGTTGATTCTATTTTGGCCATCTCTACAATTAGCATAAATCCAATATGGCCGCCGGTTAATTTCTATTTTGGCCATCTCTATAATTAGCATAAATTCAATATGGCCGCCGGTTAATTTTATCTTGGTAATCTCTATAATTAGCATAAATTCAATATGGCCGCCGGTTAATTTCTATTTTGGCCATCTCTATAATTAGCATAAATTCAATATGGCCGCCGGTTAATTTCTATTTTGGCCATCTCTATAATTAGCATAAATTCAATATGGCCGCCGGTTAATTTCTATTTTGGCCATCTCTATAATTAGCATAAATTCAATATAGACGCCGGTTAATTTCTATTTTGGCCATCTCTATAATTAGCATAAATTCAATATGGCCGCCGGTTAATTTCTATTTGGCCATCTCTATAATTAGCATAAATTCAATATGGCCGCCGGTTAATTTCTATTTTGGCCATCTCTATAATTAGCATAAATTCAATATGGCCGCCGGTTAATTTCTATTTTGGCCATCTCTATAATTAGCATAAATTCAATATGGCCGCCGGTTAATTTCTATTTTGGCCATCTCTATAATTAGCATAAATTCAATATGGCCGCCGGTTAATTTCTATTTTGGCCATCTCTATAATTAGCATAAATTCAATATGGCCGCCGGTTAATTTTATCTTGGTAATCTCTATAACAAGCATAATTTTAATGTGGCCGCCAGTTGATTCTATTTTGGCCATCTCTACAATTAGCATAAATCCAATATAGACGCCGGTTAATTTCTATTTTGGCCATCTCTATAATTAGCATAAATTCAATATGGCCGCCGGTTAATTTCTATTTTGGCCATCTCTATAATTAGCATAAATTCAATATAGACGCCGGTTAATTTCTATTTTGGCCATCTCTATAATTAGCATAAATTCAATATGGCCGCCGGTTAATTTCTATTTTGGCCATCTCTATAATTAGCATAAATTCAATATGGCCGCCAGTTGATTCTATTTTGCCCATCTCTACAATTAGCATAAATCCAATATAGACGCCGGTTAATTTCTATTTTGGCCATCTCTATAATTAGCATAAATTCAATATGGCCGCCAGTTGATTCTATTTTGGCCATCTCTACAATTAGCATAAATCCAATATAGACGCCGGTTAATTTCTATTTTGGCCATCTCTATAATTAGCATAAATTCAATATGGCCGCCGGTTAATTTCTATTTTGGCCATCTCTATAATTAGCATAAATTCAATATGGACGCCGGTTAATTTTATCTTGGCCATCTCTACAACAAGCATAAATTCAATATGGCCGCCAGTTAATTTCTATTTTGGCCATCTCTATAATTAGCATAAATTCAATATGGCCGCCGGTTAATTTCTATTTTGGCCATCTCTATAATTAGCATAAATTCAATATGGCCGCCGGTTAATTTTATCTTGGTAATCTCTATAACAAGCATAATTTTAATGTGGCCGCCAGTTGATTCTATTTTGGCCATCTCTACAATTAGCATAAATCCAATATAGACGCCGGTTAATTTCTATTTTGGCCATCTCTATAATTAGCATAAATTCAATATGGCCGCCGGTTAATTTCTATTTTGGCCATCTCTATAATTAGCATAAATTCAATATGGCCGCCGGTTAATTTCTATTTTGGCCATCTCTATAATTAGCATAAATTCAATATGGCCGCCGGTTAATTTCTATTTTGGCCATCTCTACAATTAGCATAAATCCAATATGGACGCCGGTTAATTTCTATTTTGGCCATCTCTATAATTAGCATAAATTCAATATGGCCGCCGGTTAATTTCTATTTTGGCCATCTCTATAATTAGCATAAATTCAATATGGCCGCCGGTTAATTTTATCTTGGTAATCTCTATAATTAGCATAAATTTAATATGGCCGCCGGTTAATTTCTATTTTGGCCATCTCTATAATTAGCATAAATTCAATATGGCCGCCGGTTAATTTCTATTTTGGCCATCTCTATAATTAGCATAAATTCAATATGGCCGCCGGTTAATTTCTATTTTGGCCATCTCTATAATTAGCATAAATTCAATATGGCCGCCGGTTAATTTCTATTTTGGCCATCTCTATAATTAGCATAAATTCAATATGGACGCCGGTTAATTTCTATTTTGGCCATCTCTATAATTAGCATAAATTCAATATGGCCGCCGGTTAATTTCTATTTTGGCCATCTCTATAATTAGCATAAATTCAATATGGCCGCCGGTTAATTTCTATTTTGGCCATCTCTATAATTAGCATAAATTCAATATGGCCGCCGGTTAATTTCTATTTTGGCCATCTCTATAATTAGCATAAATTCAATATGGCCGCCGGTTAATTTCTATTTTGGCCATCTCTATAATTAGCATAAATTCAATATGGCCGCCGGTTAATTTCTATTTTGGCCATCTCTATAATTAGCATAAATTCAATATGGCCGCCGGTTAATTTCTATTTTGGCCATCTCTATAATTAGCATAAATTCAATATGGCCGCCAGTTAATTTCTATTTTGGCCATCTCTATAATTAGCATAAATTCAATATGGCCGCCGGTTAATTTCTATTTTGGCCATCTCTATAATTAGCATAAATTCAATATGGCCGCCGGTTAATTTCTATTTTGGCCATCTCTATAATTAGCATAAATTCAATATGGCCGCCGGTTAATTTCTATTTTGGCCATCTCTATAATTAGCATAAATTCAATATGGCCGCCAGTTAATTTCTATTTTGGCCATCTCTATAATTAGCATAAATTCAATATGGCCGCCGGTTAATTTCTATTTTGGCCATCTCTATAATTAGCATAAATTCAATATGGCCGCCGGTTAATTTCTATTTTGGCCATCTCTATAATTAGCATAAATTCAATATGGCCGCCGGTTAATTTTATCTTGGTAATCTCTATAACAAGCATAATTTTAATGTGGCCGCCAGTTGATTCTATTTTGGCCATCTCTATAATTAGCATAAATTCAATATGGCCGCCGGTTAATTTCTATTTTGGCCATCTCTATAATTAGCATAAATTCAATATGGCCGCCGGTTAATTTCTATTTTGGCCATCTCTATAATTAGCATAAATTCAATATGGCCGCCGGTTAATTTTATCTTGGTAATCTCTATAACAAGCATAATTTTAATGTGGCCGCCAGTTGATTCTATTTTGGCCATCTCTACAATTAGCATAAATCCAATATAGACGCCGGTTAATTTCTATTTTGGCCATCTCTATAATTAGCATAAATTCAATATGGCCGCCGGTTAATTTCTATTTTGGCCATCTCTATAATTAGCATAAATTCAATATGGCCGCCGGTTAATTTCTATTTTGGCCATCTCTATAATTAGCATAAATTCAATATGGCCGCCGGTTAATTTCTATTTTGGCCATCTCTATAATTAGCATAAATTCAATATGGCCGCCGGTTAATTTCTATTTTGGCCATCTCTATAATTAGCATAAATTCAATATGGCCGCCGGTTAATTTCTATTTTGGCCATCTCTATAATTAGCATAAATTCAATATGGCCGCCGGTTAATTTCTATTTTGGCCATCTCTATAATTAGCATAAATTCAATATGGCCGCCGGTTAATTTCTATTTTGGCCATCTCTATAATTAGCATAAATTCAATATGGCCGCCGGTTAATTTCTATTTTGGCCATCTCTATAATTAGCATAAATTCAATATGGCCGCCGGTTAATTTCTATTTTGGCCATCTCTATAATTAGCATAAATTCAATATGGCCGCCGGTTAATTTCTATTTTGGCCATCTCTATAATTAGCATAAATTCAATATGGCCGCCGGTTAATTTCTATTTTGGCCATCTCTACAATTAGCATAAATCCAATATAGACGCCGGTTAATTTCTATTTTGGCCATCTCTATAATTAGCATAAATTCAATATGGCCGCCGGTTAATTTCTATTTTGGCCATCTCTATAATTAGCATAAATTCAATATGGCCGCCGGTTAATTTCTATTTTGGCCATCTCTATAATTAGCATAAATTCAATATGGCCGCCGGTTAATTTCTATTTTGGCCATCTCTATAATTAGCATAAATTCAATATGGCCGCCGGTTAATTTCTATTTTGGCCATCTCTATAATTAGCATAAATTCAATATGGCCGCCGGTTAATTTTATCTTGGTAATCTCTATAATTAGCATAATTTTAATGTGGCCGCCAGTTGATTCTATTTTAGCCATCTCTATAATTAGCATAAATTCAATATGGCCGCCGGTTAATTTCTATTTTGGCCATCTCTATAATTAGCATAAATTCAATATGGCCGCCGGTTAATTTCTATTTTGGCCATCTCTATAATTAGCATAAATTCAATATGGCCGCCGGTTAATTTCTATTTTGGCCATCTCTATAGTTAGCATAAATTCAATATGGCCGCCGGTTAATTTCTATTTTGGCCATCTCTATAATTAGCATAAATTCAATATGGCCGCCGGTTAATTTCTATTTTGGCCATCTCTATAATTAGCATAAATTCAATATGGCCGCCGGTTAATTTCTATTTTGGCCATCTCTATAATTAGCATAAATTCAATATGGCCGCCGGTTAATTTTATCTTGGTAATCTCTATAACAAGCATAATTTTAATGTGGCCGCCAGTTGATTCTATTTTGGCCATCTCTATAATTAGCATAAATTCAATATGGCCGCCGGTTAATTTCTATTTTGGCCATCTCTATAATTAGCATAAATTCAATATGGCCGCCGGTTAATTTCTATTTTGGCCATCTCTATAATTAGCATAAATTCAATATGGCCGCCGGTTAATTTCTATTTTGGCCATCTCTATAATTAGCATAAATTCAATATGGCCGCCGGTTAATTTCTATTTTGGCCATCTCTATAATTAGCATAAATTCAATATGGCCGCCGGTTAATTTCTATTTTGGCCATCTCTATAATTAGCATAAATTCAATATGGCCGCCGGTTAATTTCTATTTTGGCCATCTCTATAATTAGCATAAATTCAATATGGCCGCCGGTTAATTTCTATTTTGGCCATCTCTATAATTAGCATAAATTCAATATGGCCGCCGGTTAATTTCTATTTTGGCCATCTCTATAATTAGCATAAATTCAATATGGCCGCCGGTTAATTTCTATTTTGGCCATCTCTATAATTAGCATAAATTCAATATGGCCGCCGGTTAATTTCTATTTTGGCCATCTCTATAATTAGCATAAATTCAATATGGCCGCCGGTTAATTTCTATTTTGGCCATCTCTATAATTAGCATAAATTCAATATGGCCGCCGGTTAATTTCTATTTTGGCCATCTCTATAATTAGCATAAATTCAATATGGCCGCCGGTTAATTTCTATTTTGGCCATCTCTATAATTAGCATAAATTCAATATGGCCGCCGGTTAATTTTATCTTGGTAATCTCTATAACAAGCATAATTTTAATGTGGCCGCCAGTTGATTCTATTTTGGCCATCTCTATAATTAGCATAAATTCAATATGGCCGCCGGTTAATTTCTATTTTGGCCATCTCTATAATTAGCATAAATTCAATATGGCCGCCGGTTAATTTCTATTTTGGCCATCTCTATAATTAGCATAAATTCAATATGGCCGCCGGTTAATTTTATCTTGGTAATCTCTATAACAAGCATAATTTTAATGTGGCCGCCAGTTGATTCTATTTTGGCCATCTCTACAATTAGCATAAATCCAATATAGACGCCGGTTAATTTCTATTTTGGCCATCTCTATAATTAGCATAAATTCAATATGGCCGCCGGTTAATTTCTATTTTGGCCATCTCTATAATTAGCATAAATTCAATATGGCCGCCGGTTAATTTCTATTTTGGCCATCTCTATAATTAGCATAAATTCAATATGGCCGCCGGTTAATTTCTATTTTGGCCATCTCTATAATTAGCATAAATTCAATATGGCCGCCGGTTAATTTCTATTTTGGTAATCTCTATAATTAGCATAATTTTAATGTGGCCGCCAGTTGATTCTATTTTGGCCATCTCTACAATTAGCATAAATCCAATATGGCCGCCGGTTAATTTCTATTTTGGCCATCTCTATAATTAGCATAAATTCAATATGGCCGCCGGTTAATTTCTATTTTGGCCATCTCTATAATTAGCATAAATTCAATATGGCCGCCGGTTAATTTCTATTTTGGCCATCTCTATAATTAGCATAAATTCAATATGGCCGCCGGTTAATTTCTATTTTGGCCATCTCTATAATTAGCATAAATTCAATATGGCCGCCGGTTAATTTCTATTTTGGCCATCTCTATAATTAGCATAAATTCAATATGGCCGCCGGTTAATTTTATCTTGGTAATCTCTATAACAAGCATAATTTTAATGTGGCCGCCAGTTGATTCTATTTTGGCCATCTCTACAATTAGCATAAATCCAATATAGACGCCGGTTAATTTCTATTTTGGCCATCTCTATAATTAGCATAAATTCAATATGGCCGCCGGTTAATTTCTATTTTGGCCATCTCTATAATTAGCATAAATTCAATATGGCCGCCGGTTAATTTCTATTTTGGCCATCTCTATAATTAGCATAAATTCAATATGGCCGCCGGTTAATTTCTATTTTGGCCATCTCTATAATTAGCATAAATTCAATATGGCCGCCGGTTAATTTCTATTTTGGCCATCTCTATAATTAGCATAAATTCAATATGGCCGCCGGTTAATTTCTATTTTGGCCATCTCTATAATTAGCATAAATCCAATATGGCCGCCGGTTAATTTCTATTTTGGCCATCTCTATAATTAGCATAAATTCAATATGGCCGCCGGTTAATTTCTATTTTGGCCATCTCTATAATTAGCATAAATTCAATATGGCCGCCGGTTAATTTTATCTTGGTAATCTCTATAACAAGCATAATTTTAATGTGGCCGCCAGTTGATTCTATTTTGGCCATCTCTACAATTAGCATAAATCCAATATGGCCGCCGGTTAATTTCTATTTTGGCCATCTCTATAATTAGCATAAATTCAATATGGCCGCCGGTTAATTTCTATTTTGGCCATCTCTATAATTAGCATAAATTCAATATGGCCGCCGGTTAATTTTATCTTGGTAATCTCTATAAAAAGCATATTTCTAATATGGCCGCCGGTTAATTCCAATTTGGTAATCTCTATAATTAGCATAATTCCAATATGGCCGCCAGTTTTTTCTATTTTGGCAATCTCTATAATAAGCATAAATCCAATATGGCCGCCGATTAATTCCAATTTGGCAATCTCTATAATTAGCATAATTCCAATATGGTCGCCGGTTAATACTATTTTGGTAATCTCTATAAATGGCATAGTTCTAAAATGGCCGCCATTTAATTCTATTTAGGCAATCTCTATATTTAGTATAATCCAATATGGCCGTGGTTAATTCCGATTTGGAAGTCTCTTGAATTAGCATATTTCTAATATGGCCGCCGGTTAATTCCAATTTGGTAATCTCTATAATTAGCATAATTCCAATTTTACTCGGGTCTGAAATTCGATTACATTTTGATAATATGGTATTATTTTGATAATTTATAGGGATCATTTCGATTCTACAGCATGTCTATTGTATTAGTATAGAGAAAGAAAAAATGGAAATCTTTCTACCGTTATGCTTGATTTGTAGAGATAGAAATAAAGAGGATTTTGTCACCCCTATTTAATTATTCAATATTGATTCACCATCTTTGTGGCAGTTGGCTATTCCATGTTATGTTCCCAACACATATCACCCACGCATTATTATCAATTCGGCAATAAGGGTTTATGTTTCTATTACTGTAAAATGGAGTTCAATATTTCTTTTGTATAAAAATGACGGATCTTAAACTCTGTGCAAATTGCAATGAATTGAAATTACTTGATGAATACCATAAACACATACGAAAACCTATTAAAAACAAGACATTTATCAAAAACAACAAAGACAGATAAAAAAAGAGTGTTATCTGAGTTTATTCAGAGAAATCCAAATTATAAAAATATAAAAAGAAATCATTATAATACACATTGTTTTCTAAAATAATTAAAAAGACACATACCAGTCTTTTAAAAATAACGTCAGTGAAACTTATGTATATAACATAAACGAATATGACATTTTCATTAAAAGAGATAATACATATAAGGGCATTGCCTGTTAAATGAACTTTAATTTGTTTGACTTTCAGCTCACATTGCATTACAATAAAAGACAATTAATACTTCACATAAAATTTTTTCAAAAACATTAATTAGGTTTTTACTCCAGTCAAGATAGTTTCCATGTTCTCTTTAAATGCGTTATCCAGAGAAATAGTAACTGGATGATAAGAAAGCTTTGAGGATTCAAACAAGGTCCCACGTTTTACTTCTGAAAAGGAATCACAAAAAAGAAAGATTAATATGGGGGTGAAACCTTAGCCAAATAAAGACTAGGAAAAAAGACGAGGCAACAAACGTTTGTGTCTTTTGTTAATCCAAAACTAGGTCGACCGTTTCCACAAGAACCACCACCTTGACATTTACAATGTAAAAAAACACGTCCTCTCTATGTTTTGAGAACGATGTTGTTTTGACTGTGAAGGAGTTGCTCTAGATAGCTATTAACAAATGTCATCGTAACAGTGTGCTGATTAACCAGCCGATCGGGTGAGCAATATTCAACTGAAAAGGCTTGTATTATATTTATAGGCGTCTCGACTAAAATCGACAATGTATGCTGAAACTTGAGTTTCTTTAGAAATGGTTATAAGTTTTGTAACATTTAAAACTAGAGGCTTATATAAAAAAATATTTAAAACAAAAATAACTTAAATTTTAATATATATATATATATATATATATATATATATATATATATTGTCATTGTATGCTCATGCTGTCTCTCTCTCTCTCTCTCTCTCTCTCTCTCTCTCTCTCTCTCTCTCTCTCTCTCTCTCTCTCTCCCCCTTTCTCTCTATTTCTCTTTCTCGTTCTAACCCTCTTTGAAATTTGAAGTAAAAATAAAGCCAGAAAATACATCGCTACATGGCGACTTACATAAAGATAGCACTGTACAAAGTTTTTTAACTAAAAATATAGGAAGAGAAGTTCACAAATATATTCTTTCATATAATGCTATTTTTATCACTGTCAGTCAATCCCACAAGTGCCTCGAATTAACCTGGATTAGAAATATTGTTACTACCCCGAGGTCCTCCTTTCAAAAATCGGCTAGTTGCACCCTTGGGTCCACATATCCCTCACATAAAAGCCTCAAGAGTTGGGAGAAAAAGAAAAAAAAGGTTTGACTCTGGTTAGCCAGCTCTAATAAGAGTTTAGAGCTAATGTCTTAATATGAAGTGAAAAACAGAAATGAAGATTTAATATGGGAAAAAATGATATCGGACAAGGGAAAAGGAGAAAATCCTCATAGTCTAAGCCCAGAATAAGACAGAACGACAAAAATGGGAGAGAAAAGAAAGAGTGAGAATGGAGGCGAGGTTTAGACAATTACATCATACAGTGTTGAGCTGAAGATCATATTCTTATAGCTCAATATTAAAATGGCTTCACTGAAGAGCAAAAAAAGAATGGCTACAGCAAGCAGTGTAAAAATTAAATGTATGTTTATAAAAAGTGCAAATCTTAGAATGCTTTAAGATTAACTCAAATTTATAATATTTGCTCAAATTAGAGGTAAAAAAGCATGACTTATATTGGGCGGCAGCTCAGAGCCAACTCTGAGAAAGAGGAATGAGGGTATCTTTCCCTCTGCTAGTCTGTGAGAGGTCCATGGGCAAGACCAATTAAAAATAAAACATGAAATGATATGAGACAGCAACAATGTGAGTTGATGGGTAAATCAGCTCATTAAAAAAAAAAATAAATAAAGTGCGGTGTCTGACAAGGATGTGTGCTTGCTCCAGACCTTTTCTCTCTCTACAGTGAAATGATTTGAGAAGCATAGAAGGATACCGAGGAATTAAAATAGGAGGGCACAAAGTAAGCAACATGAGATACGCTGATGACGCTGTATTAATTGCAGAAAATAAAGAAGACTTGCCACAATTATTAGACATCACTGAAGAAGAAAGCAGAAGGAAAGGATATGGATTAAAGAGCAAAAATACAGAAGTAATAGTCGTCAATCGAAACAATGAGTGTGCACAGATCAATTCTTTAGTAGCCAAAGATAATTCGTTCAGGAATCAATGCAAATACTTGGGCACTTGAATGTGAAGAGATGGACACAACAACTGTGAAATCGCATCAAAAAAGGCACTGGAGTGTTTTACTGAACAATGCGTTTAAATGCGTTATCCAGAGAAATAGTAACTGGATGATAAGAAAGCTTTGAGGATTCAAACAAGGTCCCACGTTTTACTTCTGAAAAGGAATCACAAAAAAGAAAGATTAATATGGTGGTGAAACCTTAGCCAAATAAAGACTAGGAAAAAAAGACGAGGCAACAAACGTTTGTGTCTTTTGTTAATCCAAAACTAGGTCGACCGTTTCCACAAGAACCACCACCTTGACATTTACAATGTAAAAAAACACGTCCTCTCTATGTTTTGAGAACGATGTTGTTTTGACTGTGAAGGAGTTGCTCTAGATAGCTATTAACAAATGTCATCGTAACAGTGTGCTGATTAACCAGCCGATCGGGTGAGCAATATTCAACTGAAAAGGCTTGTATTATATTTATAGGCGTCTCGACTAAAATCGACAATGTATGCTGAAACTTGAGTTTCTTTAGAAATGGTTATAAGTTTTGTAACATTTAAAACTAGAGGCTTATATAAAAAAATATTTAAAACAAAAATAACTTAAATTTTAATATATATATATATATATAATATCTCTCTCTCTCTCTCTCTCTCTCTCTCTCTCTCTCTCTCTCTCTCTCTCTCTCTCTCTCTCTCTCTCTCTCTCTCTCCCCCTTTCTCTCTATTTCTCTTTCTCGTTCTAACCCTCTTTGAAATTTGAAGTAAAAATAAAGCCAGAAAATACATCGCTACATGGCGACTTACATAAAGATAGCACTGTACAAAGTTTTTTAACTAAAAATATAGGAAGAGAAGTTCACAAATATATTCTTTCATATAATGCTATTTTTATCACTGTCAGTCAATCCCACAAGTGCCTCGAATTAACCTGGATTAGAAATATTGTTACTACCCCGAGGTCCTCCTTTCAAAAATCGGCTAGTTGCACCCTTGGGTCCACATATCCCTCACATAAAAGCCTCAAGAGTTGGGAGAAAAAGAAAAAAAGGTTTGACTCTGGTTAGCCAGCTCTAATAAGAGTTTAGAGCTAATGTCTTAATATGAAGTGAAAAACAGAAATGAAGATTTAATATGGGAAAAAATGATATCGGACAAGGGAAAAGGAGAAAATCCTCATAGTCTAAGCCCAGAATAAGACAGAACGACAAAAATGGGAGAGAAAAGAAAGAGTGAGAATGGAGGCGAGGTTTAGACAATTACATCATACAGTGTTGAGCTGAAGATCATATTCTTATAGCTCAATATTAAAATGGCTTCACTGAAGAGCAAAAAAAGAATGGCTACAGCAAGCAGTGTAAAAATTAAATGTATGTTTATAAAAAGTGCAAATCTTAGAATGCTTTAAGATTAACTCAAATTTATAATATTTGCTCAAATTAGAGGTAAAAAAGCATGACTTATATTGGGCGGCAGCTCAGAGCCAACTCTGAGAAAGAGGAATGAGGGTATCTTTCCCTCTGCTAGTCTGTGAGAGGTCCATGGGCAAGACCAATTAAAAATAAAACATGAAATGATATGAGACAGCAACAATGTGAGTTGATGGGTAAATCAGCTCATTAAAAAAAAAATAAATAAATAAAGTGCGGTGTCTGACAAGGATGTGTGCTTGCTCCAGACCTTTTCTCTCTCTACAGTGAAATGATTTGAGAAGCATAGAAGGATACCGAGGAATTAAAATAGGAGGGCACAAAGTAAGCAACATGAGATACGCTGATGACGCTGTATTAATTGCAGAAAATAAAGAAGACTTGCCACAATTATTAGACATCACTGAAGAAGAAAGCAGAAGGAAAGGATATGGATTAAAGAGCAAAAATACAGAAGTAATAGTCGTCAATCGAAACAATGAGTGTGCACAGATCAATTCTTTAGTAGCCAAAGATAATTCGTTCAGGAATCAATGCAAATACTTGGGCACTTGAATGTGAAGAGATGGACACAACAACTGTGAAATCGCATCAAAAAAGGCACTGGAGTGTTTTACTGAACCCATCCTTATGTATGGATGTTAGGCTTGGACAATTTAAAAAACAACTACAAAATTAACTGGAGGAAACAGAAATGTGGTTCCTAAAGAGAATGCTATGAATCTTATTTATGGACTTCAACGAAATCAAACTAAAGTGTGGTACCAGGAGCTGGTATATATATATGCTCATAAATACCATATTTAATCTACAGGCAGTATTTTTTGGCCATGTGATGAGAAAAAAGAAACTGAAACATCTTTGAGAACTGGGTTGATTTTAAAGGAAAAGGCAACAGGGGAAAGAAGCGAGAGAAGATGTAGCATGGATGAAAAAAGTGGCTAAATGTAAAATGAGTGACAGATGCACTAACACAACAGCATCAAGGGATAGAGATGCGCAAAAGGTCATGATTGCCTAATCTAAAGAGCAGGGAACCTAATTCATTGATATACCGGATATTTTCCATGAATCATCTAAGGATTTGTGTCTAGCTACAAAAAAAAAAAAAAAACAAAAAAAGATGTATCTAATAAACGTAGTTGTAAGCAATATAAACATATATTGTCTATGTTGTTTGAACGTAGATGAATACCACATATGTTGAGCGCTGTTCTACATAAAATTATGTATAGACAACCACTGCCATGAGTACAGCAAAGATTGCAAATATAACATCTCACTCCAGTTCTATAACATTTTCAAAGCTGGAAAGTTCAAAGGACTCAAATGACACATAGTGAAAAAAAAACATAATACGAAGGAATGTATTCACAGACAACACCTTGCAGACATGAAATTTGCTTGAAAAGAAAGACATGAATATTAGAAGGTAAACATGTAAGTCTCACTTGTACATAAGGTGTAAGCTGACTACCTTTGATTGGTCTACAAACGTAGCCCAAAATTTGTCTTGACCTGCAAAGATTTAAAGAAGGAACAAATGATTTTTTCCCTCTCTTTATTTTTTGAGAAAATCCAAAAAAAAAAAAATGATTTTTGTGAAAGATGAAGTTTGTTTTAAGCTGAGAGGATAAGAAAAGAGATGACATGAAAGAATGAAAAACCTGTCTATCCTACTGGAGAAAACGAAGAAAAACACACACAAAAAAAATAATAATAATGCAATGATATCACAAAGCTGCTTGAATATATATATATATATATATATATATATTCTCTCTCTCTCTCTCTCTCTCTCTCTCTCTCTCTCTCTCTCTCTCTCTCTCTCGTTCTAATGCTCTTTGAAATTTGAAGTAAAAAAAAAAACAGAAAATACATCACTACATGGCGACTTACATAAAGAAACATGTAAGTAAATAAAGATAATACTGTACTCACAGACAACACTTTGCAGACATGAAATTTGGTTGAAAAGAAAGACATGAATTTAAGAAGGTAAACATGTTAGTCTCACTTGTACATGGGGTGTTAGCTGACTACCTTTGATTGATCTACAAACGTAGCCCAAAATTTGTCTTGACCTTCAAAGACTTAAAGCAAGAAGAAATGATTTTTTCCCTCTCTTAATGTTTTGAGAAAAATCCAAAAGAAAAATGATTTTTGTGAAAGATGAAGTTTGTTTTAAGCTGAGAGGATAAGAAAAGAGATGACATGAAAGATTTAAAAACCTGTTTGTCCTACTGAAGAAAACGAAGAAAAACACACACACAAAAAAAATAATAATAATGCCTTGATGTCACAAGGCTGCTTGAATTGAACCAACAGAAGGTCTCAGCACTTTTTCTATGACATCAAAAGCAGTGATCACATGAATTTATAGTAGTTTAAAATTCTTGAGAAAAGAAGATCAACTTACACATCAAGGGCAAAACTAGGTGTTGCGTCACTCTTCAAAACTCAGTAGATGGTAAGGATTCTCTTTCAAAAGCACATTGTCTCAAGTTGCTTAGTCTGTGGCTGCTGATCTTCTCAAAATGAAGAAGAGGTTGAAGATCTCTGTCAGATTATCACTGAAGATGTTGAGAGGAACATATAATTATGAATAGAAAGGAACGAGTTACACAGAGAAGGGATAGGGAAGAAAAGAAGGGGATATATATATACATATACAGAGAGAGAGAGAGAGAGAGAGAGAGAGAGAGAGAGAGAGAGAGAGAGAGAGAGAGAGAGAGAGAGAGAGAATTATATACTTTTGTAATAGTTTTAAAGTGGCTTTATAAACTGAGGATTTTCTTTTCTAGTGCTGAAACTGGTTTTAATGAAGCAAGTTTTTCTCGGTGTAATGACAAGTTATAAATTTGTATATTAGAAGAGAGAGAGATAGGAGAGAGAGAGAGAGAGAGAGAGAGAGAGAGAGAGAGAGAGAGAATTTATATACTTTTGTAATAGTTTTAAAGTGGCTTTATAAACTGAGGATTTTCTTTTCTAATGCTGAAGCTGGTTTTAATGAAGCAAGTTTTTCTCGTTGTAATGACAAGTTATAAATTTGTATATTAGAAGAGAGAGAGAGAGAGAGAGAGAGAGAGAGAGAGAGAGAGAGTAGATATGGTATCCTGACAAAAAAAACGAAACACCTAGCTGTACTCACTATTATCATATGAAGAAATAAGAATGATCTTTCGTTGGAAATAACGGTGAGCTGTGGGTGTAAAGATAGAGAGAAGAAATTTTTTTTATACACATGAATGATAAAATAAACACCAATATCATGGATAGTTTGAAGTACAATACAGATCTCAATATTGGAATTGAAATGTATAAAAATTTATATTAATAATAATGGAAAAATATCGTACTCAGCGTAGAATTATATTTTTACCATTTCTTTTGCACGTCCAACCTTCAACAAAAGTTTGTCTGTCCAAGGACAGAATTTGTGGGGGATCACATGAATGTATAATGTATACAGAATTCCCTAAATTTACGGACAATTCTCTTTCCTGTACAGTGGAACCCATGTTTAACACCTTGAATAGCGAAAACCATTGCTATAACGACAGAGCTAAATAACACCTTTTTTTCCTATATTCAATTTATTTCTGCAAAATTGACACTGCTTCCCAACCTATAAAAACTGGAAAGAAAGCATCAAAACTTTTAATAGAAAAAAATCCTTAGCATTTTGCCCTGCCTGCATTGTAACAGTACAAGCGAACAAGCAATGCAGGCTTTCCTGTCTTTTCTCCACAGTCCACATGTATATGAAAATATGTATTTATTTCCATAAGAGGCAGAATAGAAAAAAACAAAGGAAAGTGTAATTACTTCTTGGGTGAGGCCATGCCCTTGATAGTTCAAATACTGCACTGTGATGGCCAGGAAGGGCGGAGACTGGTCTTTCGGCCTCTGGATCTTCAACCGAATCTTGGCTTGACAATCTAGTTTGAGGGACCTGTGAAAGTGATGAAGAGTATGTAGCTATGTATCTATAGATGGAGTTGAATGCTACAAAGTTCATTTAGTGTATAGCATCAAGCCACATGGTAGGCAGTGGCCAACATCTAAAGAAAAATAACTTTGGCTTATAAAATCTGAAACCTCAAAATAAATGATTGATTGGCAAATCTAGATCTAGAGTAAATTAAAATATTTGTCCTATGAACTGCAAAATGTTTCAGATCAGTACTCTGACAATGCCTTTCAATAAGGTTTTTGGTGCCCTCATGCCAAATTTTCAATTCTGTTATAGATCTAGAATCTAGATCTAGATCTACTCCAAGAGGCAGGGAAGGATTTAAAAATCTAGGCTTAAGATAACTCACCCCTTATCTTTAACCAACCACTAAAATCTAAAATCAGATCGTCTAGATCTGGATATAAGACCTATCTATATTTAACTCTAGATCTCATTAGCACAATTGATGGGACTTACCTTTGGCATGGGCGCTGACCCGTCGAGGAGCTGGTGTGTTTGGACGGGGAGTGCTTGCACACAAAGAGAATGATTTTATATTTTAGGTACTTCAGTATTAGTTCTTTCACTGACTCACTCGATCTTTTCACAAATAGACTGTGAGTGCCACTGAAAATGATTTAAGGGCTGCCTCAAACTCTTCATACGTTTTGAACACACGTCCTTTCTCCATTTTGAACATTGGTGGAAAGGAAGTGAGATCTGAGTCAAACACGAATTTTGTGACGTCACATGTTTCTCTGTGTCCGTTCAGACCAGTACCAATTATCTAGGAGGCCTGTTCATAGGTTATGTAATATTATTCAGATGGGCCGGTCTGCGGGGTGCTAGCAATGTGCTCTCTCTCTCTCTCTCTCTCTCTCTCTCTCTCTCTCTCTCTCTCTCTCTCTCTCTCTCTCTCTCTCTCTCTCTCTCTCTCTCTCTCTCTTTCTTTCTCTCTCTCATCTTTAGCTTAATCCGACTCATAACTCCCGTCTCTCTCTCTCTCTCTCATCTTTAGCTTAATCCGACTCTTAACCCTCGTCTCTCTCTCTCTCTCTCTCTCTCTCTCTCTCTCTCTCTCTCTCTCTCTCTCTCTCTCTCTCTCTCTCTCTCTCCCTCCCTCCCTCTTCATCATAACTTCTAAGTACATGTAGGCTATACATTCAAATACTTAGAAACTCAAATGCACATGTACACCTTTTCGAGATTTGATAATACAGTGGTACGGTACATCAAATACCGGCACTGGAGTGACACACTAAGAACACGTACATCAGATAATGAGGAGAGTTTTTAATTGTATCAAGTCAGAAGAAGCAAATGAAGAGAGAGGGAAAGAGGGAGACAGAGAGAGAGAGAGAGAGAGAGAGAGAGAGAGAGAGAGAGAGGGGGGGGGGGAGACAGAGATTATAATTTTGTAAAATTCGATCAAGGAACAAAAACAAACATAGTAGGTACGTAGAATCTTAGAGCAAGAGATAAAATAATGAATGAGAGAGAGAGAGAGAGAGAGAGAGAGAGAGAGAGAGAGAGAGAGAGAGAGAGAGAGAGAGAGAGAATGGGTGAAAGAGATACAGACAGCCAGAGGTCTATTTGTGTGGAAAAGGGGGGTGCTAGATATGGGTAATAGGTGCTAGCCATGTGCGCTTTATATCTGGCCTTCTCTCTTTCTTTCATCTCTCTAGCTCAATGTATGTGTACTGCTAAGCATGCTATAATCAACTGTTCAAACCTCGCGCAGGTGGCTGATAGCTAGCCAGATGATGGCCCATCTAAATAATGTTACGTAACCTTGTGAACAGGCCTTCTAGACAGATGGTACTGCTATAGACACATTGTTTGTATATTTTGAACCACGTGATGGACAATAATAGCACAGCCTCCATGATTTCTTAAAACCACGTGATAGCTATAAAAAGATTTTGCGGGTGCCTATTAGTCGTTTTTTCTTTGTCAGGCTGTGTTTACACTTACAAGTAGTAGTTCGTACATTAACTTTTTCTTTTTTTTTTTTCTTGAGGGGGGTGGCGATAGATCTCTTTGCATTCCTGAAGCGGGAACTTGCTTACAGCAGGATTTTTCTCCTGAAACTAAAATTCCCGTTATAGTCATGTTTTATTTATTTTAAGCACATCACTAGAGTGGTCTCGCTTATTGAATCTGTATAGCTTATCACTGTCTGCCTCTGGCCTTACACTTCGTTTCCTTCTGTTTTGTCTCCTCTTCTCTGATGTTGGCAATTAATGTCTAGTGGTCAGTCAGCCCCAATTGCTGCAAAGAAAGAGACAATTGTGCGCGACGGTCTAAAAGAGGTGACAGTAGAGAAGTTTTACAGTACTGGAGGTGTCTGAGAGACGAGCAGAATTCTCGCTCGGATTGAGAGAACGTGGCATTACCTAAACTAGGTGTGATAAAGACAGGGTTAGATTTCTTTACAAATAAAAAACAAATAGGAGACGACGTAGAAAGTTGTCAACTTGATAGTTATTAAACCCTAAAACAATTTTGGCTGGTTTTAATAGAAAGGAGGGAACACAGACGCGGGCTAATTCTTCTTCACAGAACACCCCCCCCCTGAGGAGGCTGCACAACCACTGGACGAGCCACAGCATTCCTGTCCCACAACTCATCTTCCCGGGTCTGACGGCACGTGCCCCCAGGTCCGCACGTCAGGGCCTCAATTATAAGTGCGGCAACCGAACTTCTCCGCAGATACCCCTGTTTCCTGCATGCAACAACTGAAAGGGGTTAGTTAGAAATCAATGGTTTATTTGGCGGAAAGTCTAAAACTGTCCTTACCCACAGGTCTGGAGGTGAGAAGAAAACTGGACGCTGCTATTTGACTTCCCTCCAACAGTGAACGGACAGAGGTGCTTTAGGCAGAACTATCCCGTTCATCGTGAATTAAACGCAGTGGAAACTGAGGCTACGGGGAAAATACGTGTAGTACGATGTACTAATTGACATAGAAGAGAAGAGTAGCATAAAGAAACGCGCACTCGAAGATAAAGACTTTCTTAGAACTTCTTTTTTAAGGGAGAAGAGCACTTCAGTACAAAGTTTAAAATAATTCTTCCAGTCAAGGAACTCGACAAATCATTATGTTTTATAAAGTCATTTCAAGGTGGAGACCTTAAGATTGATTATGGAACATTTGAAAAAGAAACCTATGGAAATCAAAATAACTTTCTTAAATTATTTTTAGTCAGATCAAGGTGACTTGCCCTGCCACAGTGAAAAAGTATTCAACAAACCTTAGGTTTAGACAGAAACTATTTTCATTGAGCTGAAAATAAGAAAGGAATTGTTGAACAGATTTATTGCTTTTATCATCATACCTTGTCATTATCACCAATGTAACTAGATGTATTCAAGCTAGAACATTGATTTGAGATGCCTGTATGATTGTGTGCTTTGCCTATGACGTAATGACGAACGTATTCTTTTACTATATTTCTAGGGCATATTTATAGTCTTTGTGTGATAATCAAGACTGTAGGTATGTTATGTAAGCACACATCGATAATTATAAAGTAAAGTATTTTTGGTGCACTATATTGGTGTGTGCTCAAGGAAAATTCTGGACGAGCGATTTTTTGGTGTGAACGCAGGATTACCGGGGGTGGGGGCAGGACAGAGCCACACTATTCGCTATTCGATTCAGACTGCCTTTACCTCTAATCTAAGGAGGCAAATTATACTCAGGGGAAGCTGATGCCATAGTGCTGTGCTTACCTCTCTCTCTCTCTCTCTCTCTCTCTCTCTCTCTCTCTCTCTCTCTCTCTCTCTCTCTCTCTCTCTCTCTCTCTCTCTCTCTCTCTCTCTCTCTCTCTCTCTCTCTCTCTCTCTCTCTCTCTCTCTCTCTCTCTCTCTCTCTTTCCTTTTCTGTTTCTCTTTCTCGCTTCCTAGTTTCCAATGGATTCAGAGATACACAGAGTGAAATGGGCAAATTTCTTTCTTCTGTTGTTAAAGTCAGGCTCATTTTTATCTTTGAAGTAGTGAAACATGATAAAACAAAAAATATTATCGGCGATACAGTGTTAATAATGCCCATGCTTGTGAAGACAGTTTTTTCATCATCTTCATCATCATTATCATCATCACATCATCATCATCATCACCATCATCATCATTATCACCATCATCATCATTATCATCATCATAATCAATGTAATGATCGTCTTCATCCTCAAAATCAGTATCTTTTTCGTCGTTCTCTCCACTCCTGGCCCTTTCTTTACTTCCATAGACTTTACACTGGAGTCTGGATAAATACCTCAGGACCAAAAAAGTTAGTGGACTGTAGGCAAAAGTTGGCTTTAAATATTGCAATTTAATTTGTAAAGAAATACAAAATAGTGCTGGCAAACAAAGTTGACTTGAAGCAAAAGTTTCCCTTAGGTGTTGAATGTATATGGACTCCTCTGTACTTTTAGTAATACTTTCTCGTTAGCCAGGCTTTCCTCTTTTTATTCAACTGATTTTCATCTTTGAATCATTTTCTCACTCCTGTAACTCCATTGCGCCCCTACGGTTCCAAGTAAAAAAAAAGCAGTTGGAATTCTTTTGTAATAAGTTAAAATTATGAATGCGGTTTTGTGTCAAGGTGGTTTGTGCACCACAAAAGCTGGGCTTGATCAGTAATATAAAAATGGAAAAGCAGAAAATCTTAAAGATCAGATTCGATATAGAAAATTAGTGATGGGGGCAAGAGGACTTAAGACTGACAGGTACTGCTGCAAATCTTTACCAGACTTTGCTTGGAAAGATATGCAAAAGACAATCATTCAAAATTAAAGTTCTGATGATGATTATTAAATACAATGCTGTTACGGTGAAAATAAATTTGACAGAAACTGTTGCTTGATGTTGTTGTTGGGTTCAAGGTTTATTTAGTAAAACAAACAGAAAACGCTGCAAGGTACAAACAGTATAGATACTTTCATTAGCGAAGTGTACAGGTAGGTAGTCAACAAAAAAGTGACACTGATACAGGTACATAGTATGTCTGGCAAAAGAGGTAGTGAGACCGAGAGGTAAGCAGAGTGGGAAAAACCATAGGTGCGGCTTAAAAAAACATATACACGGAACAGAAACCTTCACAATTTAAAAGAAACGAAAATTTCTGTTTATACTTTATAATTTTTTAAAGTTGCAGGCTCAAATTGTTTTCATTTAACAAAATATTGATATTTTCAGGCTTGCTAATTCCTTTACATGAATTGGTTCTCAATTTATATTTTGAAAACTGTAATGTATTTTGTCTCTTATGTAATACTTTCTTTTACAGTCATTCAGTTTCAGCTTTAATGTAAGCGTGTATTGAACCTCAGTTTATCATGGGAGTTTTCTACAACTATCAAAATCATAATGCTTTATCATGTATACATTTGAAAATATATGTTCAATCATAATTCATCTGTGACTATTAATTTTTTACTTCTATCATTGACTTACAATGCAGTTTTGAAATAGAAACAGTGGTCAAATTATCAAATAGATAGCATAATCAGGTTCAGCATCTAAAAAACCATAAACTCCGAAAGTTTCATTACTCTAGTACGAAAACTGTGTTTTTTATGATATAATTTCTACAATATGATTCGCTTTTTTACCAATTTTCTTCCAAGGCGCAAAATTTGGCGCTATGCCAATTTTGGTTTTCTCTATCTTTTCAAAATGGCTTTCTAGGTTGCTGACAAAAATTGAGTCAACTAAATACAACATTGTGTATTAGCAAACTAAGTATTGAAACAATCTGAAGAATATGTGTTTTTTTACGATGGTCCAAAAGTGCCTCATCTAGAGTATTTGCTTGTAATGTTGATATGCCACAAGTGTTTTTGGCCATATTTCATGACCAATAAATTCTTTTGTTTACTTTTTATCTCCGTGAAATTTCGTATGTGTATAGTCATTGTCTTGGACTTTGTAAATATGTCCTTTTTTGTTTCATAAGATTTAACAAATGACTTTTATATGTCCTTAAAAACAACCCGATGCACGCAATTTGTTTTGTGTCGTTATGCGCAAAATTGAAACAGCTGTAAAACTTTTATTTACCAACAGATTTTGATGAAATTTGTTGGAAATTTCATATTTTAACAAGATCTTTACAGTACAATTGGGTATATTCAAATTTGCTGGGGTAGAAAAATCACTTTGTGGTACCTACTTAGAAAGTACCTAAAGGTACAATGCCTTTTTATTTTACATGGTAATGGACGTTTGAAAGGATTTATAAATAGAATTGGATGTTACAAATTTAGCTAACGATTCGTTTTCACTGGTGGGTTTTTTTGTTTTTATTTTTTTTTTTTACTTTTCTTCTTTGGTCGATTCATTATATTAATCTTGTCTATTTTTTCAGCCCATTTTTCAAAAAATGAACACTGAATTTACTCTTTAAAAAGTAAAGTGAATGAGGCTTGATTTCGTATTATATCCCAGAGGAAAGAAAAAAAAAAGAGATGATTTATCATGTCGTTTAGGAATCTCACACTTGATCAAACTAATGGGCAGATAAATAGTTAGTTAAATTGATAGATATTTATATATGGTCAGAGTGAGAGACAAAAAATAGAGAAATACATTGATAGAGAGAAAGAGATCGATTCCTAAATAGTTAGAGAAATAGATAATGTATACATACATACATACATACATACATACATACATACATACATACATACATACATACATACATACATACATACATACATACATACATACATACATACATACATACATACATACATACATACATACATACATACATACATACATACATACATACATACATACATACATACATACATACATACATACATACATACATACATACATACATACATACATACATACATACATACATACATACATATATACATACGCACATACATACATACATACATACGTAAGTACGAACGAACATAGACAGCTGGATAAATCACAACACACATTAATAAATAGGTATATGAAGATAGATAGAAAGAAAGATACATATTGATATAGATTGGCCGATGAATAGGTTCATTTATGGTGATATAGTAAAAATAGATAGTCAGATAAACAGATCTATAGACAAATAGCTAGACATGTAGATAGACAGGCATAAAAGAAAAATAGATAGATTGACAAATGGATGAAATTGCATAAAAAGAAATAATAATAGATACTTATAGAATTGAGGTAAAGAACTTGCGTTTTACATTATTTCTAATATCGTGTTTCACATGCTAGTAAAAATGGATCAAATATCACACTTATACAAACAAAGCAATTGGAAATTATTAGTTACTTGGTCATGGAGGTGTCAAAAGTGAAAGGCAACTCTATTCTTGACACAAATTTGTTTGTCCTTCACGCTTCCTCATACTGAAAATCAAATTTTACTTGTTATTGTAATATGAAAAACCCGAACTTTTTTTTATTTACAGATCTTCATTATTATGAAGGTTTAAATAAAAGCGCACCTGTGATTTCCCGAAAGGCTGTGCATTTTAGGTGCTTTATGTGCAAAGCCATAGCCTTATAGTTGTTTTTAAAAAAGGTATTAAACAAAATAGATTTTGAAAGTACATACCCGTTTAAATGATCTCAAATATTTTGCTTAGTTCTATTGATTACATAAAATTTTGCTTGATAATTCATTTTGACCAAAAGCTTGTTCTTTTTTTTTTCCTTCGTGATACACCAAATAATAATGTGGTTTTTGTTTTTCGAGAGGTCTTTAAAAAACAGAGTTTAACAACTAATCACATTAGTAAATTAAATTTTTTTTTTCATCAACCGCTTTTCATGAAAAAATATTTCAACAAATAATTCACGCCTTTCAGATACCTATTCTAATTTTTGAAAGAAAACCCTTATTTAAATAGCGACACAAAATTAATACTCTAGAGGGAATGTATATGATAAGAAGGCAATTTGAGACAAGACAAATTCAAATACGAGTCTTTTTATTTGAAGCATTCACCAATGGCAACCTAAATTCTGACAAATTATTAATACAAACCAATAAATCTTGTAAGATCTTCTAGATAGAGGCCAGTTGCGACAACTGGCTAGTTGCTTCAATATTGCTATACATGTCTTTACTGGGGGGGTCTGCTGTATCAATTTTTCCTATCCCATGTTCATCGCTTAAAGTTGTGAGCAAGTAAGGCTGTCAAAACCCTAGTGCGACCATTTAATATACGACCGTAGCAGCGCTATTAGAAAAAAAAGAGTTGCACAAAAAAGGATGCAGGTGGTCACAATTTACTCTAAGTCTATCGGAGCCCCAAAAAGATGACACAAAACTATCTCCAGATGCCTGGTATAACTCTTTTTTTCCTGAAATCTCTCTCTAGACTCAGAGTTAGATCTAGATCGAGATCTATCTTGCCGCGAAACAAATAACTTTAAAAGTTGAATTTTCGATGTCGACTCTTTTGCAAAAGCTTTTTTGTATAACGTTAATGTTTTTTCGTTGAAAAAAGATTCAGATTGAGACCTTCTGGCACGTTTATATTGATTTTCGGAATGATCTTGTTCTATTTGTTGATGTAGATCACACCATTCTTCGGTTTCCTGTACGGCTTATATGTGTTTTTGTTGTTTAAGTTTTTTGTTCCTCATAAAAAATATCCGAAAACCTTAGGAAAACTAAAGTCATTTTACACTTAAAAACTGCAAAATAAAGAAATCTTTCAAATTTACGAGATCTTTTTTAATGATAAAGCAACAAAATGCAAACCAAAGTTTACAAATTTCGAAAGAGAATCTTAATATTATGGATAATATTGTGTAAGATCGCAGATAAATGAATCACACGAGGTTTCCATAATCAGGAAACAATGAGTTTAAACAAATTAACCTCACGCACTGGATCGGTTCAGATCATATTCTAATGTGTATAAAACTTATGCTAAATCCGTTTTTTTTAGTATTTATGTTTATCTGCTAGTCCTTCTAAGTGGTGCAGACTCTGTGTAATCATCGTACCGAAAACAAAGAGTATCCTCATCGCTTTTTCTGAAAGAGAGAGAGAAAGAAAAGATTTAAATCACCAAAATCTTCTTTTACATGAAAAAAAAGTGATTTTATAGTCACTAACAATCTATCAAAGGCTAGCACACCATAATATACCCAGGATTCTCTCTTTTACTGGAGATTTTTGTATCATAACTACTGACATTGCCCTTTCTTTTACATTCACCAAACATATTATCTAACAGGCGTCGTTAATAATGCCTACTTTACTTCTTATATTACTTGAATGAATATCACTTAAATAACACTTCATATGTAATCATACCTTATCCCATTAAAACTACTAATATTTTTTTTATTACTGCTAATACTACTTTTACTTTTACTGTCACTGTTCTTCTTCTTCTTCTTCTACTACTACTACTACTACTACTACTACTACTACTACTACTACTACTACTACTACTACTACTACTACTACTACTACTACTACTACTACTACTACTACTACTACTACTACTACTACTGCTGCTGCTGCTGCTGCTGCTGCTGCTGCTACTACTACTGCTACTACTACTACTTGTAACAGATTTTGATGATGATGGGGGAGTGATCTGTTAGGCTCTGTTTGTCTAGGGGTTTGAAAATATTTACAGCCAATCACACGACTCGTCCGTAGAAAAAAGTCCGAAGTCCCAAGTAAGATTTGCAAACTGTTTAATCCAACATAAGAGCTAGACTATACAATATCTGTAGGTTGACTCAATAATCACTCACTGTAGGTAGACTTAAAACAATCACTCACTGTAGACTTGATGTTGACTCACTGTAGACTCGATGATGTTGACTTACTAAATATAATTTGGATTCTTATTTATACAAAATCCCGTCGAATCATCCAGAAAAGGAATTACATAAAATTAATCATAAGAGAACATTCTCGGTACCCGTCATTAGCAATTAGCAACCAATCAAAACAAAGGTAAACAAGGGGTGACGAGATCATTACTATGCTAGAACTAAGTCGGAGATTCGAGAAAAATCTTGACCATACAAGTGCGGGCTGTGTTCAATAAACAAAACTAAGTTCTTAGGCTTGAAATACAAACGTTATGCAACTAAATAAGATAATGTACATAGATCTAGCCGATCCGCTACCCAAAAGTTACGCACCAAAAAAGGGTGAGGAAATGAATAGATCAACTTATAGTACAATGCGTTACACTACTACTACTACTACTACTACTACTACTACTACTACTACTACTACTACTACTACTACTACTACTACTACTACTACTACTACTACTACTACTACTACTACTACTACTACTACTACTACTACTACTACTACTACTACTACTACTACTACTACTACTACTACTAGCACTACTACCAATTTCAGTCCAGCTGTTATATTTTCTACCGCTGTTGGTTCTGTTACATTTTAATTTTTATTTTATGTTATTTTGGCATCTGTTGCCATCTGATCTTCTGGGTAAAATACTATCTCTTGAGGCTCCATGAAAAAGGAAACTGTCAGTAGCTAGAGATACCTTTTGGAGATGCAAATTCCAACGAGCAAAACCAGATGGAGAATACCATAAAGGATTGAACCTGCGCAGTAGATGTAGAAGGACCACTGAAGATGGTAATCCGCTTGCACATAAGTACCATCAAGTTTCAAAGCATTCTTCATGTTAAGCTCTAGGGTTATAAGTACGGCAATCATCAGACCTAATGAAGAGGGGACAAAAAAAAAGGTTTTAGAAACTAAGAGTGGACTGCAAATACAAATGCATGTATGTTTTCTATGTCAGTTGGTGTTTTTCCTTTTGTGTGTGTGTTTGTTTTGATTGTATGTTGCTTTTTTGGTTTTGGTTTTTATATCTTTTTTTGAGTATCTTTAAATAGTTGACCTTTTTGTAATGAAAAAAAAAAGTCAAAACAGTTGTTCTATTTTGTAAGTATCGGTGAAAATATTTTTTAAAAGATTATAAAAAGGAGCATATGAGAAATTTTCTTTCTTTTATTATTTTTTAAAAACTTATTTACATATTTTCTTCTATTCTATTTTATTATATTCCATTCTATCTATTTATTTAATTAACTTTATTTTATGGGAGGGAGGAGGATAAGCTGAAAAGAGCAAACTTCTTCTTAAACGCGATCACTGTATGTAACATTCGATTTTTTATGTAAAGGTCCCATAGAAGCTGTTTTGGGAACGTTGTTGCCTCGGGCTAGATGGTAGAACTCAACTCATTGCACTGCAATAGGGCCTTGTTTGCATTATGTTGAAACCTTTCTGCCGCACTACAACAGTGTAATTATTTAACTTTGGTTACAAAATAAAGGTAAAATTGTAAGTTATTCTTTAAACCACCGTTCTTGCGTGCATGAGATCGCATCGTTATCAATAATTTTTTTTTCATATATGTGTATACACCATAGTTTTTTCCCCTCTCTATTCCTTTACTGTCTCGTTTTAATCCACATACCCGTCTTCTTCCACTTCTTCCTTCTTATTCAAATCGCTCTTAATTATCTTCATTACTATAATATTCCTGATTTTCTCTTCTATTTTCCCCCATGATTTCCTATGGTATTTCTTCTATTATACTGGTGTACTTACTTGATACAGCAGTGGTGACGGCAATACCTATCTTGGTTCCTATCTTGTCTTGAAATCTGGCATTTGCCATGTTGAGCACCACTAGAATCTGGCCGACGGTACAGCTGAGCCCAGCACACCCGTTTAGGGCTAGGACAGCCATCTGCCAGTCAGTAGCTAGTTTGAGAAAAGACGTAATAGCTAGAATGTTATTAGCATTTGTTTTTATTGTAATTAATTAATTAATTTAAATGCTTATTTAATTTAATTTTTTTTTCATTTTATTTAATTTTGTTTTATTTTTTGTTTAATTTTTTTTTTTTTTTTTTTTTTGTTTGTTTTGTGTGTGTGTGATAAAGGGCAAAATAAGGGGGATGCAACAGTCATTCTTTACAAGTCTCTTGACAACACTGTGCAGGACGTTTTTCTCTTTATCCATTACAACTCAACGAAAGAGAATAAATGTGCTGAACTATAAACAGTCCAACCAATCCATGAAAAACAAAAAGGGTAAAGAGGTGGGACAAGAAAGGCCCAAGAAGTCCAGCGTTTCATAAAATAGTATGGAAAATTTGAAAGAGATAATTGCAACTTTACCTGGTTTTGTGAGGCAATGTGTCATGGCAACCTTCAATCCTTTAGTAGTGTTTACCAGAAAATTGATACATGACTTTAAAAAACCGCTGTGGCTCTTCCCATAAAGCGTCTGTTGACCAAGGTTAGCCACTTCCGGCATGGTGAATTCTGTCTCGACCAGATAATTTGTGGACGTTCCGATAAACTGTAGTATGAGAGCCAAAAAGTAAACGACGGCAATAACCTTGCTTTCAACACTGCATTTCCAAAAAGCGACCATGTTTAGTCCTCGAAAAAGCCAGAAGGGACGATGCAAAACTGTGGTGTATGACTTTCTTTAGCCGGTGAAGTACTGTTCCGTGATGGAAGAATTAAGTTGATTGTAGAAAAACTTGTGGTAGGAGTTTTCTTTCTTTAAAGTTTGTTAAAGCAACTCAGCTTTATATTTGAGTTTTATAACCCAGTTTCTTGTTTTATGAAAAACTTCATTCAACCGATTCAACCGATCAAGCTTCAAGATATTTAATAATAAAAAACCTCTTCAGCAATTACGTTGCTTTGAATATCTCTATCTAACGAACCTGAAAAAGACGGAAAAATTGCGCAATTTAAAGCATTCCATCTCAAAAGTAAATATGAGGTATGATATTTTGCCAATATTTTCTTTCATATTTTGAGTGTAAAATACTTTCTTGTAAGAAAGTAATCCTCATTTCTTAATTTTTATTAAAGGGTGTGTATCTTACATTAATAAGAATCTGAAAAAAACGTGTATTTTGATGAGTTTTATGAAATGGTCTTAACTACAGAACTGATACAAATAACCAAGGTACAACTTACCAGACATAGACTAGAATCACAGCTTCTTAATATAACAATTGTTGCATGTATCTTTAGAATAATTACATCTGGTCACAAGTTTGTGAAATGACAACACGCTCCTTTCACCAATTTTTTTCCACGGTGTAGAGCCTTGCTAGCCTAGATGTTTGCTCACGTTAAAGTGATGTGATGAACGGTCAGAAATATAAATTTTTACCTTATTACTTCGTTCTTTGTATAGTTTGAGTTTAAAATTTCAGTTTGGCATCGATGTTAAGTCGTTTTGTTATTCTTTCTCGCCTTATTGGATAAAGAAGTCAAACTTTCAAAATTCAACACATGGATTTAGAAAAAGCAGTTATAGTTTTTTTTCTTTAATTGTTTTTGTTTGTTTTGGTTTTTTTTTATTATAAAGTTAAGTACAAGATTTCGTTTAGATAAGATTAAGGAGAACGAAGGTTGTGAATAGAAAGACCGCATTTGAATTGCAAGTCATTTAAAAGCTTTCGGTGACCTTAAAGAGACTCTACTGACACACTTAATAACAATGATTCACAAAAGACTTAATAAAGGGCTGACTCAAACGAAGCCAGAGCTCGTTCCATGTGAGGCGATATTACTCCTAACAGAGGTCTGTGCGCCAAAATACTTTTTACAAATTGATCACGTCATTACCACTAGGTGCTAAAGTATGTCGTCTCTAGAGTAGTGGTTACAGTTGAACATTACAGTAATCAGTTTACGTAGAGATGTTAGTTTTGTTTGTATTCTTTTTTTTAAGTGGCTAAATTTGGCATACTAATATTCTACTCCTCGGTTCATTTATTCGTTTCCGAGTCAAGGCAAAGCTGCTCATTTTTTAAATAACATTCGTGTGACTATTTTTTTTCATGGTGTTGTTTTAAGAATTTTTCTTTTCTTAATTTATTTCTCTATCTATCTCTCTCTCTCTCTCTCTCTCTCTCTCTCTCTCTCTCTCTCTCTCTCTATATATATATATATATATATATATATATATATATATATATATATACATCTTACTGTCTGCCCCTTTTACACTCTTTTCCTTCTTTTTTGGTCTCTGTCATGTCTGTCTCTTTATCAGTCTTTCTGTCCGCTACCTTTTTTTATTATTGCCTCAGTATTTTATTGATTCATCTCCTCCACTCTCTCTCTCTCTCTCTCTCTCTCTCTCTCTCTCTCTCTCTCTCTCTCTCTCTCTCTCTCTCTCAGTGCCTGTCCCTGTCTCATCCTTTTGTTTTTTCCTGTCTTTAATGATTGTCTTTCTATCAGTCTATCTGTTCAGCTACCTCAGTATTTTTATCAATTTATTTCTCTTCTTCTCCTTCTGTCTATGTCTCCCTATCTACGTCTTTTACTCTAACTCTCCGTTTTTCATTATTTTTAGAGGAATTTTTTTTTTGCTTTTCCTGTTTCTTGGAAAGATGGGAATCAGTTTGTTAAATGCATCAATTAATTTTTATGACTTTGTGCTTAAAACCAGGAGAAACAAAAACTGATAAATAAGTTGCTCTGATCTGATATACACCGTATTGGTGTGTTCAGTTCATAATTGAAAATGTATTTCATTTAGCTTTTTTAGAACTTATCAGAACGTAGGCTGACAAAACGAATACTTTAACATCTAATTACCTCTATCGTGCTTTCCTTTCGCACTTTCATTTTATCTCTATCCTCCATTTTATCCTCTCTTTTTATATGTCTGTCTATCTTAGTATCTATCTATATTTATGTCTATCTACTTATGTTTCTATCTATATTTCTCTCTATCCATCTGTCTTTTTATATATCTTTTTACCTTTCTCTTGCCTTTACCCCTCTATCTGTTCCTCTTATTCTTCTCTCTTTTTCTGTCTGTCGGAAGGTTTGTCTCTCTTTCTCTGTCTGTCTGTCTGTCTGTCTCTCACTCTCTCTCTCTCTCTCTCTCTCTCTCTCTCTCTCTCTCTCTCTCTCTCTCTCTCTCTCTCTCTCTCTCTCTCTCTCTCTCTCTCTGTTTCTCTCTCTTTGTATATTTATCTATCTATCTATCTATGTTTATATTTTTTCGCTTGTTTGCATCAACAACTTTGCAACTTTGTTTAAAAAGTTTACCAAGTATAATAAAATATTTTGATGGCGAGAATGGCATCACAAGTGCTCGTCAACATCCTTGATGATGGTATAGCTGTAAATACCGCGAATAAAGAAATACCATCAATTCTTGGATCAGCTCTGTGTTAATCGTCTCTTAAGTCTCTCATATGACTTGTTATAACCTAACTTATAAATCATATTCGTTTTTTTTTTAAATACTTTCTAAAATTCTCGAGACTCTGTAAAGAATGGAATACGGGCAATTTAACATTTAAGAATAAAAATACTTTTCAGTGAATGATTTTAAAGTCTAGGTTAATAACGATTTGATGACAGAAATATGTTAATGGTTAAATTTATTTTACAGGTCGCATATAATGACCCAAGTATTTTAAGGATATAGTCCTAACCAGCCCCATAAATGATATGAAATAATCTGTATCGTAATATCAATGTTTTTGGCTCACCACACCACTGTAAGAATAAAACATTTTCCTAGGCCACGTGTTCAAACCATATCTTTTCAATATTTTTGTACTCTCTAGATGACCCTATGACTGCCTCTCTCTCTCTCTCACTCTCTCTCTCTCTCTCTCTCTCTCTCTCTCTCTCTCTCTCTCTCTCTCTCTCTCTCTCTCTGATAACTTGTATGACTATAAGCCACTCAAATCTTCATTTCTCTATCCCTTTCTTTCCCTCCGTCTGTATTTAGCATTCTCTCACTCGCTTTCTTTCTCTATTCATCTGCCACTCTATCTATCTATTTTACTATCTTTCTGTCTCTCTCGTTTTCAAAACTGCTGCTAATTTATCTCTTCTTTTTCTCTTTATCTATGTGTGCCTGTTTGTCTAGTTTATTGTTTTTCTACTTGCTTCTCTTTAGCTGCTTGTCTATCTATCTATCTATATGTTTTATGTTAAAATTTCTATAAATTAATCCAAATTGCTAAAATACATTTCATTACTCTCTCTCTCTTTCTTTCTTTCTATATATCTCTTCCTTTTTCTATCTCTTTTCTCTCTCTCTCTCTCTCTCTCTCTCTCTCTCTCTCTCTCTCTCTCTCTCTCTCTCTCTCTCTCTCTCCTACCTCCCCTTCTCTGTCTCTGCCTGTCTATCTGTCACTCTCTGTGTCTTGCCTGCCTGTTTGTTTCTCTTCCCTCTCTCTCGATCAGTCTCTTTCTTTTGTTTTTGAAGACAATTATTTGAGCAAACCTTCATGAGTTGTATATTATGTTCTTGCGGGTTTCTATTTCTGACTGAAGTCAACTTCAATCACCATTAATATCGATGCAGGCATTCAACCTGGTTTGGGAGGTATCGTTAAAAGTCAAGTATCATGTTACGCTACACGACTCTGAATGTTTCCATCTTTCGTTATCGTAACAACTGACGAGAATTGAAATGATGGCACGCGGGATGACCAACCGTCCTGATTTTATATTACCGCCATTAATTCACAGAGCAGTTTTACCTTTATCACTTCTTTTCCTTTTGTCTTCCTTCCGATGAGGTATCTTTGTTTTCATCGCATAATCCATACCTGAATTGTCGGTTTTATACACTCTAAGTAAATTTACTTTTGGAATATCTAAAATACATAGAATAAAAAGGGTTTGCAGTATAATATTTTATCTGGCTATTAGTATTATACTTTAACGGGATTCAACCCAATTTTCATGATAATGTAACGTACTTTTATATTATAATATGAGCAATGCCAGGAAAATATGCAAGGCATTTGCGGGTGCAATGCGTCTACTCTTGTAAAATATTAAAACTTAGACAAAACCAAATTGGCATTTTAAGAAAAAATTAGATTTTTTACCATTTTTCAAGGCAAAGATCAGCTAGTTACTCTATGTATTTTAGAGACACGTGACCGAAGTAATATTAGAGCATGGGATCTGTGCGTATAATTCAAACGGTCATGTGAAATCTCATAGTCGTATGTAAATAAAAACCCGTGTCGGTCTTTTTAAGCGATTCTTTTTTAATTTTTTCATTGGCAACAACCGTTAAAATTATCTTCTCAGCTACAATTAGTTATACTTCATAGTAATGCATTAAAGGTAATTGATATTAAAAAAAAAGGCAACGTTTTTTTTATTAATGAAATTTTCAAAGCATTGGCAATTTCCTCAATATCTTTCAACAGTAGTACAGTACAGGCCGAAAATTATATGATCTGAGCATCTTTTTATTTTAGCGCTGCCGCAGAAACTAAAATTGCAGAATAAAAAGGTTTCGAGGAGGAAAAGAATCTGTTTTCTTTCTTTTTTTTTTTTTTCTTTTTTTTTAATAATTTATTAATTTGTTTATTTAAATTGTTTTGGGAATTTATCAAGTTCTAAAAAAGCAACAAACTTGAAAATTCGTCCATTATTTCTTCAAATTTGATCAAAATCCGGACCTCTGAACACGGATCTCTATTCTTACGAGGTCAACGGCGATGAAGTCATTTTCTCTGCTTAAATTGATTTATCACTCTGTAACTCTTGTTTCACTATTAACTAAAAAAACCTAAGTAAAAGTGACGTCCCCTGTAGAATTCTTCTTTCACACAAGTAACTTTGGTAGCTTTTCCATCGGCACATTAATGTTAGCACATTAGTGTTAGCACATTAATGTTAGCACATTAACACCTCTTGTCTCAGCACAATTAGCTCATTGCCCTAAATGAGAAAACAACACGGTACTTAATTATAACGTTTTTTTTATTATTATCAATTGCTTTATATAAATCATGCTCATTTCTCTAAGTAAATGTATATCTTCCATTAGTTATAAGTCATTCTGACCTGTCCGGTTTTTCTTTCTTTCTTTTTTTTTTTTTTTTTAATTATTTTCTCTTTTTCTCTTTTTCAAAATGCACATATAAATATGCATACAGACACACACACATATTTTTTCCCTTTTCCTTTGTATTTCAAACTCTGTCTCTGTATGTTGAAGTACATTTCGTATATACATTAGAAAGGTATCTCCTTAAATAATATTCTCACTCTCCCTCAATCTCTCTCTCTCTCTCTATATATATATATATATATATACGCTCTTGTCACTATTTCCTTACAAAGTACATTGATATGAAATTCCCATTTCTGTTTTCCCTTTCTTCGGTGATATCTCAATATCTATGCCTGATCGTTTTCTTTCAGGTATGACAAATTTCCTGACTGATTGATTTTGAAAAAAATCTGGAAACTATGGCAACTGAATTAAACATGCGCGGACTCAGGTATCTAACACCCACTGAAACATGGAAGATTCTAAACATAATTGGTATCTGATGCGTGTAAATGATGTACTCACTAACATCAGCTTTTGTTCACATTCCCATTTACTGACATGACTTATGATGCTTCTTATTTTTTTTTATTTTTTTAATGTCTTTTCTCTAAATACACAACTTTCAAGTCTACAATAAAAGAGGCGGGACTCCAAGTGGCTCAGCTAGTAAAGCGTTCTATTCCGTTGGAATATCAAGTAGTGGGATTGGGTCCTATCTAACTGCCATGGCTAGCAAGCTTTGTCCATGTCTTGTTGGGAAGTCTTCGTCTGTGTAAAATATTTTTGAGAACTTTTAAAATTAGTGGACGTAAAAAAAAAGAAGAAAAAAAAAAAGAAAAAGATCCTGATCAATGTACGAAACGTTTATGATCTGGATTGATATAAATTATAAATGCTCCGACATGTTGGGTGTTATATCGTCTTTTCTCGCGAATCCTAACCAGAAATTCGATCAGTTTACCAACTCCCATCTGGTGGAGAACCTTTGAGAAAATTGTCTCATCATTACGAATCCTAACCAGAAATTCGATCAGTTTACCAACTCCCATCTGGTGGAGAACCTCTGAGAAAATTGTCTCATCATTACGAATCCTAACCAGAAATTCGATCAGTTTACCAACTCCCATCTGGTGGAGAACCTCTGAGAAAATTGTCTCATCATTACGAATCCTAACCAGAAATTCGATCAGTTTACCAACTCCCATCTGGTGGAGAACCTTTGAGAAAATTGTCTCATCATTACGAATCCTAACCAGAAATTCGATCAGTTTACCAACTCCCATCTGGTGGAGAACCTCTGAGAAAATTGTCTCATCATTACGAATCCTAACCAGAAATTCGATCAGTTTACCAACTCCCATCTGGTGGAGAACCTCTGAGAAAATTGTCTCATCATTACGAATCCTAACCAGAAATTCGATCAGTTTACCAACTCCCATCTGGTGGAGAACCTCTGAGAAAATTGTCTCATCATTACGAATCCTAACCAGAAATTCGATCAGTTTACCAACTCCCATCTGGTGGAGAACCTCTGAGAAAATTGTCTCATCATTACGAATCCTAACCAGAAATTCGATCAGTTTACCAACTCCCATCTGGTGGAGAACCTCTGAGAAAATTGTCTCATCATTACGAATCCTAACCAGAAATTCGATCAGTTTACCAACTCCCATCTGGTGGAGAACCTCTGAGAAAATTGTCTCATCATTACGAATCCTAACCAGAAATTCGATCAGTTTACCAACTCCCATCTGGTGGAGAACCTTTGAGAAAATTGTCTCATCATTACGAATCCTAACCAGAAATTCGATCAGTTTACCAACTCCCATCTGGTGGAGAACCTCTGAGAAAATTGTCTCATCATTACGAATCCTAACCAGAAATTCGATCAGTTTACCAACTCCCATCTGGTGGAGAACCTTTGAGAAAATTGTCTCATCATTACGAATCCTAACCAGAAATTCGATCAGTTTACCAACTCCCATCTGGTGGAGAACCTCTGAGAAAATTGTCTCATCATTACGAATCCTAACCAGAAATTCGATCAGTTTACCAACTCCCATCTGGTGGAGAACCTTTGAGAAAATTGTCTCATCATTACGAATCCTAACCAGAAATTCGATCAGTTTACCAACTGCCATCTGGTGGAGAACCTCTGAGAAAATTGTCTCATCATTACGAATCCTAACCAGAAATTCGATCAGTTTACCAACTCCCATCTGGTGGAGAACCTCTGAGAAAATTGTCTCATCATTACGAATCCTAACCAGAAATTCGATCAGTTTACCAACTCCCATCTGGTGGAGAACCTTTGAGAAAATTGTCTCATCATTAAAGATTGGTTTATAGATGCTGTCTAGTTGGTTGAGGATTTTCTTTACGTTAAATAAACCTTGCTAAATTTCATTTCAATAATCTGCTAGTTTTGTTTGTCCCTATTTTCACGAAGTCTCAAGGTAGTATCTTCTGTTCCATTGTGCCTTTCATTGTTTTTATTGATTCTTCATAAATTGTCTTACCTATGTCAGAATCATTTTTAACTCAGCTTGGTTATATCGCAAGTTTTGGCAATGTTGAAGGAATATGATGATAATGCTACGAAACAATTACCAGGAAACAGTGTAAACAATTATAAATTGTAGAAAATAACCCATTCCTCATGAGAAAACGGCAAGAAAACAATAAAAAATGATAATAAAAGAAAGGTGTGAAGCTGTTTTTCACATGTAATTCTTTACCTTGTCTTTATGTTTTGTTTCGGAGCAAAACATATGATAAAAGATTAAAGAATGACGCAAAAGAGTTATACTGTCTGAGGCTCTGAGCTAGTGAAGTGGTTGAAACACTATGTCATACAACAAACGTAGTTGAGATTAAAAAGGTGTCCTTTGAAATACCAAGCAGTGCAATTCAGAAAAATGCATTAAAATGGTAAGATTTCGAAAAGATAAAGAAAGAATATATGGCTAGCACTTTATACTTCTTACATACAATAATTCCATACAACAAATTAAAGTAAACAGGGAGCACGCGGGATTGGTGTAAAAGCAAAAGTTACATATAGACGAGAAAACTGTCCTTTTTGTTTTCATTAACTTTTATTTCTATGACGTTTTATTTTACGAAAGGTGTATTTTTTTTTTTTAATTAGCGTTCAGTTACACACACTCACTATAAAATCTTATATCTCTATTTTAAATTTCAAAGGTTTAGGACGATAAAGTAATAAAAAAAATCTTAAGTACTTACTGAATTAAATCTCGTAGACATCATAACCTTAGAATAGGTTGAAACTCATCAGCGATATTTTCAGATTACGAGTCAAAATACTAGTTTTGCACATCCGGTGTCTTCCGTTCCGGACAGATGAAGCATGAACCACCCACAGCATCAGCAAACGTTACGCAGTCTGACTTGTTCACCAACTCCTGGGTTTCCCTGTTAAGGCAAGGCTTCCCATATTTAACCATGTTATTGTACCATTTTTCTGTATCCTGATCATAAAAATGTTTTGGCTTCTCTTTGTAAACCCCCCTCTCTTTCTGTAGTTGGACATCTCTTTTGTAGTGGCGGATAGCTTTGCGCAGAACTTTCTCATCATTCCGGAATGAGGACATGGGCGTGGGGTAAACAACCTTTTCGGTCTCTCTCTCCATGTGCAAAATTCTATCTCTGAGCTGTTGCTTAAGGACCTCCTCCTTGCCAGCAGTCAATCTCTGAAGTGGGGTAATAAGATGGCGGCATTCTTCCTCCTTTGTAGGCACAAGTGCCTTTTTCACGCAGGCAGTCAAAGTAATCGGGCTGTCCTCTCCAATTGTGGGGAGAGCAGGAGCGTTTGAGCATTGAAACCTCTCTAAATTTGGTAATGTCTGTTGGCTGCAAGAACAGATACTGTTAGAATCACCAGTCTCTTGTACCTCTGAAGGGTCGAAGCCACAGATGTTTCCCTCAGAGTCTCGCAAAGGGTATATCTTCAGCTTGCCACCTACGATTACCCGCTTATATGGGAAAAAAACTGAGGGGTCAATTCTGTGACAACATTCCTCTGCCATCTTAAGGCACACAACTGGTTAATTCAACTGGATGGACAAAAAATCTTTACCTGAAAGTCACGACACAAATGATACGCTACGGATTTTATGTGATTTGCCATGATTTAGAATTATAAATTTAATGACAGCTATATGATAATGCCTAAATTTGCTTTGATTCACAAATATCAAATTTGAGGAATAAACTATGATACTCTAATCTTCTAGACTAGTTCTTACTGGTTGGTATTTGCCACCAGGGATAATTGTGTGCACATAAATATTATTTCAATATTTTATTTCCCAACATGGAAATCTACTTTCTTAAAGTTTATCAAGTATAGAAGCGCACTGGGTTTACGCAACCAAAAATAGTAAAAATGGAAAGAATAATTCAGTTGTTATATTAGTAGAAATTGAAAACACAAAATTTTATTTCAATATTTTTTTTTATGGTAAATGATTTAAAGAAAATAGCTTCCTATGATCTCAGCACTAAAATATTAAAAGATCAAAATGTTCACTCATAATGTCACACCTGATCTACATTTCTCTTTTCTTTGATTCATGGATAGATGTTGGATAAAGATAATTGCACGAAATTTAAAAAAAGCTAATAATAAATAAATAAATAAATGTCTTATATCATTGGTGTAAATAGCTAATTAGGCCTAATAATAATAATAATGATCTAAAACTTCAATCGTATCTAGATTTAGATTTCCATAACAACCTAAACTTTTAGGCTTGCCCTTTGAGACATAAAATATAGATCTAGACTTTAATTATGAAGCCAATGAAGGCGGGACGTCTTCTACGGTAAATACAATTGTTTTTAGCGTACTTAGTTCATTCTCCTTGAGTTCAAGCAAGTTACTGCTTCATATTTTTTTACAGCTCTCAAACATCTTCTGTTATCCCTGCATATTAAATGATCCTGGAACTTAAGCTGTATGTAGTGTGTCAAGAGTTGTGATCTAGCTTGTATAGTTTTATCTTAAAATATTTTGGTGTTTAAGAAATAGGCATGCAGTGTTTTCTTCACTCATTTAACGATTTTAAAACATTTAGAATAATACAAAGTACAGATTTAGATTTTAATCGGTGTATTTACATAAAATATACCTGTTTCTTACCTTTAAAAGTTTAATGTGATTTAATTCGCCACTACTTTTTATTAGTTGGAGGCCAAGTTATTGCCATCTTCCTTTTGCTTATCAGCTTCCGTGTTCAAGTCGCGCTTTTAGGTTTCGAAATAGATGCACTGATTTTGATTTCCACTGTGACTAAGGTTTTCATAAACAAAAATTTTCTTTATGCTGATAGTTTGACGATTCAGGTGTTTGGTCTAAAAAGAAACAGGCACACAACTAAATAGTCTTTTTTACTAAGGGACTAAAAAAAAGAAACAACACGGCTATAGATTTAACAAATAGACATTTCACCTCTCAATGCTGTATACATATGCACATAATTTTATCACGTCTGTAAGTTATATTTC